>PVJO010006952.1:0-85474 GCA_004026905.1 Hystrix cristata | reverse complement strand
AGCTGGGATTCCAGGTTTAAGTCACCACACTCAGCACACCTCCTGCTTTTTATCTCCCAGGAACAAACCTCCCAAAGATGTACTAAGCCACCACTAAGGTCCAGGAAACGTGAAATTGTAAGAGCTCAAATAGCTTCATAAAGATAACCCACAAACCATCCAGCAACATCTGCCAGCATTACGGCTGACTGATGTCTACGATCATGTCTTCCCACTCTTTGGAAGTCTCTCACCCAACAGAAGTACAGACACATGTGTGTGCCAGGACACGTCTGCAGATATTGACAGTGGCATAAGGCCTGAGAGTCCAAAACCAGAAACAGCCAAATCCCATCCTCAGTAATGTGGATAAATAACTGACTGGCTGGTTAGACAATGGAATCCTATGTAGCAATAAGAATGAAACAGCTGTTGCTACACATAACTGAAGAAGCCAAAAAATATATACTACATGATTAAATTCACGTAACTTTCAGAGTTGGCAAAACCTAACGCAAGCCAATTTTTTTCACAGCTGGGGACTGGACCTAGGCCCTCTCACAGAGCTACACCTCCAGCCTTATCTCACCATTGTTTTTAAAGATCTAATCTAATTTTGGAGGTAGGACAATGGTGAAATCTGGGGGAAGTGGTAACTGAGGAGAATATCTGGAATACTGAGATACTAGTTATGCTCTTTTTTTCTTTTTCTTTTAGGTTTTTTGAGACAAGGTCTCACTATATAGTTCAGGCTAGCCTTGAACTTGTGGTCTCACTATATAGTTCAGGCTAGCCTTGAACTTGTGGTCTCACTATATAGTTCAGGCTAGCCTTGAACTCTCCTGCCTCAGCCTCCTGAGTGCTGGGATTACAGGTGTGTGTACCACCATGTCCAACTTAGTTATGTTCGTCTGAATTTCTTTTTTGGGTGTATCTGGTGCTGAGGACTGAGCCCAGGGCCTCCTGCATGCTAAGTAGGTGCTTTACCACTGAGCTACATCTCCAACCCCTTTTATGTTTTTAGAAAAATCTCGTGGTGGCTATTTTGTGAGTATGTGGAGTTGTCCACTTGTGATTTTTGTACTTTTTATGCATATTTGATATATCAATAAATAAGTTTATTAAAAACATCCTCATAGAGAACTTGTAATACTATTCAACAAACATACTCTAAAAGGCTTAATTTAGAACATTTTTTAAAACCCCCCAATACTTCTGATTGTGGTAATTCCCTTTGGTAACTAAAACAAAACTTGTTTGGGGATTGAAAAGGGGAAGTAAGCCAAAGCCCTCCCCACCGCCCTGCCCCAGGGCTGACACAGACAACAGTGGCCTCTCCCTCAGCTGCCCCCGGCACTTGTTCCGTGCCTCTGCATCCTCTTCCTGCATCTGACACTAACTTAGACAGGAAAGACCAAAACATGCCGTCATCTCTACGGTGACCACTTAGAGTAAAAACACCATCATCTCCAGCTGGGTATGGTGGCGCACACCTACAATCCCACCACTCGGGAGGCTGGGGCAGGAGGATCACTGAGAGTTCGAGGTCAGTCTGGGGTACATAGTGAGTTCAAGGCCAGCCTGATCTATATAGTGAGGCCCTGTCTCAAAAAAATAAACAAAACAATAACAACAACAAAAAACAGTATCATTTCCAAATTAATAGAGGAAAATAGAACAACTGAAGTAATGTCAATCCAAAAGAGGAAAGGAGGGCAGGGGGGTATAGCTTAGTGGTAGGACACTAACCTAGTATGTATAAGGCCCTGGGCTTGATCCTGAGCAAAAGTAAAAGAAGATGTCAAATTTAAATTTGGATTCCGCCAAAAAAATGTGTACACACTTCAGGAAATGAAAAATAGCATGAGGTTTTTTTCAACAGATGGTGTTACCCTCGTATGGGGGATCCTGGAGATGTTATATACCACAGAAAACCCTCTACACTGCCGGTCGTTAGAGAAGAAATTGAAAATACATGTGCAGCAATCTCAATGACCAAGGTTACCCAAGCAGCAGTTCGCTGTACTAACAAATGCCTGGAAGCTGATGGGCACCACTGTGAGCACCTCTTGTAATTGTGGAGGCCAAAAGTAACTTGTATTAACCTCATGATGTCTCAATAAATTCAGTATTAAAATATCCATACAAGTTTTTCTTTTCCTGAAGTGTGTACACATTTTTTGGTGGAATCGCTCTCTCTGAGAGAGAGAGAGAGAGAGAGAGAGAGAGAGAGAGAGAGAGAGAGAGAGAGTGTGTGTGTGTGTGTGTATGATTAAATCATCCAGTTAAAAGACAAAGCCAAAGACTGCCAAACTGGGTTAACAAAAACTATATGCAGCACTGAACTGTACACTTCATTTAAATGAGTGAATCATGATATGTAAATTATATGTCATTAAACTTGTTTTTAAAAACTATATGCTGTCTACAAGATACATCTAAACATAGGACATACAAAGGTGGAAATTAAAGGACAGGAAAATACTGACCACAAAACTACCATGTAAAAGAAAGTTGGAGGAAAAATCAGCTGGCCCTGGCGACATGTGACCCTTTCGAACTCGCTCTACCATGATCCCCGCCTGTGGGACAAGGTGGCAAACAGGACTCCTCAGGGAGTTGGGGGAGGTCAGCCAAGATGCAGACACGGAAGAGAAAGCACACTGTGAAGACACCTGACGGCCAGGTGTGGTAGCACACGCCTGTGATCCCAGCACTCCACAGGCTGAGGCAGGAGGATGTCCACAGTGTGAGGCCAGCACAGGCTGCATAGTGAGTTCCAGGCCAGTCCTCACTACACAATATTTGTCTAGTTAGGTATGAGTAAGAAGAAAGGTTGCAATGTGCAGACTGATACTAGAAAAGTGATAAGAGAACTAGCTTTTTGGTCCAAGGGCCAAGCAGACTGCCGGCTTCTGATACAAATCCTCATCAAGAAGGCGAAGACGTTCACCTTCGTTTCTGAAGGGCTTGATTTTGCCAGACAAAGAAACGAGGTTTAAATTTTAGCCTAACTAGATAGACATGAGGCTGGAGATATTAAAAAAACTAACTAATTGATTAATCAATAAAAAGCCCAAAAGCAAAAACTATGAAACGCTCCGTGCTGTTTGTCAGAGTCAGCTCCGGGGATGGGACTCGGGGACACAGAACTCGCCTGGCTTCTGTGGGGCGCGGCGTACACAGCATCCCTGCAGTCTCCTCCTTCCTTCTGGGTGCTGCCAGACCGCTGCTCCTCGCCACTGGACGACACCTGGGTTTCGGCGTCGTCTTCCTCCCCATGGCCCAGTGCTTCAAAGGGTGGTAAAGAAGATCTTCTTCCCGTCCCACTCTGCCAATGTGGCCTGGGTCAGAATATTAAAGAACAAAAGCAAATGAACTAATGCTCGCCTTTTATTTTCTTGCAGTACTAGGGATTGAACCTAAGGCCTTCACATTCCCAGAGGCCCCCTCACACCCTTTTCACTCTTTTTTTGCTGATATGGAGTCTCAGTAAGTCACTAAATTGCCCAGGTTGGGCTCTACCTTGCAGTCCTCCTGCCTCAGCCTCCCAGAGGCTGGGATTACAGGCATGTGCCATCCTGCCCAGGTTAATATCTACACATGTAGTAAATGCATTCTGTTCAAGCCCCTATAACAGCAGTATTATACTACATTATAAAATACATAGACGCAAATTCATTTTCGAATTCTCCTTATTCATTCCAAGTGTCTGTCGTCTCTTATCCTCCTTTACCATCTTTTATTTTTTGTGGGAAGATCGAACTCAGAGCCTTGTGCTTGTTAGGCAAGTGTTCTACTGAGCTAAGTCGCCTGTCCTTTCCCATCTTTAAATAACTTGTCTTCTTTTATGTAAAAAATAAATACATAAATAAAATACACGCAAGCTTCAAGATTAAACCACTCACTAGCTCATCTTTTGGTATTTCTTTCTTTTCTGAGGGGGGGCAGTGGAGACAGGGTCTCACTATGTAGTCCAGGCTGGCCTTGAACTCACAGCGATCCTCCTGCCTCAGCTTCCCAAATGCTGGGATTACAGGTGTGCACCATCACAGCTGGTTCTATGCTCTTTTCTTTCTAGTTTTTTTTATAGTTATAACTATATACATATACAATTTGCCTTGGTTTTTTGGTATTATAATTATCCCTTTCTCAAAAAGTAAATGTAACAGTATATAGTAGAGTAACAATTTAACTCATCTAGGTACTTAGTGATTTAGTAAAACCATATCTCAAAATTTTTAAAAATGGGGGGAGGGCAGGTAGAGATGTAGCTCAGCACAAAAGCCCTGGAGTCAATCCCCAGTACTCCGAAAAGAAAAGAAAATGACCAGTGTATTATCATTTAGCAAGATCCACCCTGGAGAAATTTATTTTTGTTTTTGGGGGCTTTTTGTTTGTTTATTTGAGATACGTTGGCCTCAAACTCACTATGTAGCCCAGGCTGGCCTTGAACTTGCGGCAATCCTCCTGCCTCAGCCTCCCAACTGTGAAGAAAATTTTAAATCAAAGCAATTAATGTCCCTAGACAGTGTCCCTTTCACACTAGTGATTAAAAACCTAAGGACCAAGACACTAGTCACAAACATATGTGTATGTGCGCACGCACGTACACACGCGCACGCGCGCGCGCGCGCACACACACACACACACACACACACACACACACACAGCAACCGTGCAAGCTGCTCCTCGAGCCACACAGTCCCCACCGAAGCTGCAGCTCAGAGGCGGTGGCATAGGGCTCGATGAGGCTGTCGTTCTCGGCACAAGGGGTGTCGCTCTCAGACCGAGATCTCTGGCGAGGCTGGGGGATGGCGATGGTCCTCCCGGTCAGTGCTGTTGTCAAAATGGCCGCAGCCAGGGCAGATCTGGGGACAGAAACATGTCATTGAGACAGGCAGACGGAGACGTCCGAGCTGAAGGCCGAGCCCCTCGAGGCTTCCCTTCCGAACCCTGGTGTTTCCTGAACATCTGCTATGTGCCCGAGGTCTGCTGTGTGCCACCAGACAGCCTTGGCTGATTTTCACAGTGACCATACGGATTACTGTTACTGTCATCCCATTTCGCACAGAAATTCAATGATTTGGATTTCCTAGTCAAAAACAAATTAAAAAAGAAAAACTTTAAAGAGATTAAAAAGAAACAGCAAAAAAGATTTTCCCATCAATAAGAGAGAGCCAAGTCTGCAGTGCAGATATCAAAGGCTGTGCTCCAACAGTTTTCTTATTAAAATGACAGATCAGGTTGGGGATGTAGCTCAGTGGTTAGAGTGCTTGCCTCGCAAACACAAGGCCCTGAGTTCAATACCCGGGACACACACACAAAAAATTAAAACTAAAAATAAATAAATAAATCGACAGATCAGAATGGAGAAAAATGATATTAAAAAGATATCACTGCTGGGGATTTAGTTCAGTGGTTAGAGTGCTTGCCTAGGAAGCACAAGGCCCTGAGTTCAATCCCCAGCACCAAAAAAATAAATAAATAAAATAAAATAAAATTTTAAAAAAAGATATCATAAAAGGGCATTTGAAAACACTTGGAAATTAGTCAAAAGAATGTTATAGGAAAAACAGTAACAGATTTATCCTCCTGCCTAAAAAAGCCAAACAAAACAAAAGAAGAGACTTGGGTGACCCCTGCAGACCGCCTAGGAGAACATCCAGGTCACACGGAGGGCACAGGCACAACCTGAAGCCGGCCGGGCTGACTCCCGAGCTGGGTGCCGGAGCTGGGGAGCCCAGGCAGAGCGTCTGCAGACAGAGCCGCTGCGAGGAGCCGCTGCGGGAAGCCGGGGGAGGTGCAGAGGGGCCAGAAAATTATCAGTCACGGGACACTGGGGACAAAATTATAACAATGGCACCTACTCATGGTAACAGGCATGGAAGGAGAAAAACACGGCCATAATGAAGAAAAGATCAGCTGAAATCCAACTGAATGTGTATGTGAGAATTAGTAGGAAAAGACACTAAGAGCCCTAATGTAACTGTATTTTATATGTTCAAAAAGACTAAGTAGGGCCTGAAGTTTATTAAAAAAGACCTGAACTTCAGGAGATGAAATGACAGTAAATACACTGGAGGAAATTAACAGCAGATCACACACTGTGGAAGAAAAGATCAATGACACTGAACACAAAGACAACAGAAAACAATCAAAATGAAACAGAAAGGAGGCAGAGACAGGAGGATCACTGTGAGTTTGAGGCCAGCCTGGACTACATAGTAAGACTCTGTCTCAAACCCCCTAATGTACACACACATATGTATTTAACATACATACCACACTGGGCTAAGGGGAGAGGTGAGGGATGGAGCACTTGCATACCATATAGGCAGCCCTGGGTTTAATCCCCAACTCATACACACACAAAATCCACAAAAGCTTGGTGTGATTTGTTGCACGGCAATAGATAACTAATACAAAGTCTTTTCATCAAAACAGTGCTGGAAGAATTGACTATCCATATGGAAAAAAGAAATAAAATGAACTTGGATCCATGTCTTCCAGGTCATACACAAACTCCAAATGGATCAGAGGACTAAATGTAAAGTCAAAGACCAACTACTGGAAGATAATATAGGAGAAAATGTTTGTGACCTTGAGTTAGGCAGAGATTTCTCAGATATGATACTGACAGGCAGTTTTTCTGTGGAAAAAAAACCTGATGCGTTAGACTTAATGAAAATTAATAACTTGTGCTCTTTGACAGGCACTGTGAAGAGAATGAAAAGGCAAACCACAGAGCATGATATATCTGCAAATCACATATTTGATGAAGGGCCTGTCTGTATCCGAAACACAAAAAGAGCTCTCCGAATGCAATGATAAGAAAATGAACAACTCGATTTTGGAAAATGGGCAAAAGACTTGAACAGCTATCTCCCTAAAGAAAATATACAGATGATTTTAAAAATCATATTTAAAAATCCTCAGCATCATTAGTTCTTAGAGACGTGCAAAGTAAAGCCACAGTGAGATGCTGTATTAATCGTGTGGTAGTTTGGGCGAGTGTCTCAACCACCACAGGCTGAGCGGGCCGGCTGGGCTCCCAGTGGGGACCTTCAGCCTGTCCCCCACCTGCGGGCAGGGGAGAGGGGCTGCTGGGTAAACAGGTCACCAATCATGCCCACGTGGTGAAGCTGCCGTGAAACCCAGAAAGACCAGGTTCAGGGAGCTCGCAGAGAGCCAGACCACGCGGGGGCTTCCAGGAAGGTGAACAGGAACCCATCCTCGTCCCAATTCCATGGGGACAGATGCTCCTGAGCTTGGCACCCTTTCAGAACTCGCCCCGTGTGTCTCATCTGGCTGTCCGTGTCTTCATAAATAAACGGATAAACATGTTTCTCTGCCTTCTATAAGCTGCTCGAGCAGATTAATCAAATGTCAAACAGGCTGTTGCGGGAACCTACGTTTGTGGTCAGTACGTATATAAACTCGGGTAAAATAAGTTGGGCTTGTAACTGGCATCTTAGATGGGAAGGGGCAGCCGGGGGACTCAGCCCTCAATCGGGGCAGGCTGATGCTCCGTCTAGGTAGGCACTAGCAGAACCGAACTGGATTAGAGGACACCCAGGGGGTGTCCACTGCTGAACTAATTGCTTGTGCACTGGTGGAGTGAGGGGACCCCACATGTTTTGGAGTAACAGAAGTGAGCTGCATACCATTAAATGCATAAAGAAATAAAAAAGAATCTACAAATATGCCAAATTCACCAAAACCATGTTGATTATTTGAGGTTATAAAGACTATAATCCAGGAAGATATCTGTGTAAAGCACAGGAGACTATGAAGAGACATTTTCTAGGAAGTCCACAACATGCTTGCCATGAAGTAGCCTATCCCACTATTTTTCTGCTGCACAGTGGACTAGAAAGCTGACCCTCTGCTACTACGGCAGTTGGACAAACATCAAGTCCCAACAACACCAAGAAAGAGCCATTCACACCAACACTGAAGAGCTGCCTTCCTGCTGCGGGGATGCAGCCGCTGCGATTCTGAGCCAGTCACCAACAGCTGGGCCTCAGGGACCCAAAACAGAGCTGACGACAGGACCCCTCGCAGAGGGCTGCTGCAGGACCACCTCTTTCAGCACTTCCAAGAGCACTCAGCACAAAGCAAACACTAACACACGCTGTTCATGTTATCAACACCTGAAGGAAAAAACAAACACTGAAGGAAAAAACAAACACTGAGACATCTCAGAGTGGTTCTTTTGGAGGTGCTGGGGAATCAAACCCAGTGCCCAAGCACACTAGGGAAATCCTCTACCACTGAGCTACACCATTGGCCCTTCAGAGAGATCTTTTTAAATCAGGAGGCCTATGACACTCTAGTACCAAAGAAGACTAAAAGGAAAATACTACCCTGGAATGAACTTAGTTCTCACTGACTGTTAATAGCCAAATCAAGAGTTTGTGAATCAAAACTAGGCGACGCCAGGCAGTGACGCACGCCTACAATCCCAGCACTCTGGGAGGCTGAGCCCAGTTCGGTCAACTTAGCAACTTACTGAGACACTGTCTCAAAAACTAAAATATAAAACGGCTGGGGATGTAGCTCAGTGTGAAGGCCCTGTATAAAATCCCCAGTATAAAAAAACAAAACAAAACAAAACAAAACCCTACAGCAACCAAAAAAAACTCTAGTCTAAAACTCTGCAGTGTCTTACATCATGGAGAGTATAGGCAGAGGGTCCAGGACTAGAAGAGTCAGCTGTTTGGTGGATTTGGAGTGCTGAAGAATGGGGAATCCCATAACAGACAGCAGATTTTGGTGGAGGGAGGATGACATGGTTTGAGACAGGGTCTCACTCTGCAGTTCAGGCTGGCCTTGAACTATTTGGCCCAGGCTGGCCTCGAATTCACAGCAACTCTCCTGTCTCAGCCTCCGAGCACTGGGATTGCAGGTGGGCACCACCGTACCTACATAGTAGATTTTATAAAAGGCAGAATTGTGCCTAAAAAGAAAATTCACAATTTTTTGTACACAATTCAAAATTTTCTTTTAAGGACTATCAAGCTGGGTTTCATGCTTTATGTTTTGAAAATATGAACTGCATCCAATTGTGAAATGAGAGTGCCAGACAGCTGAAAGGGACAGGCCCCAAGGAAGTCCACCATCCCTCAGAGGAGGCAGACTCAGGGCATCATGGCAAATACTTCAAAGTACATGATTCTAATCACCCTACTTGCAATTTTCCGGACAGTCTGTACCTTCTAGGATCCAGTACTTGGCAGCTGAGCCCCGCGGTGGACCATCATAGCTGCTCGTCTGAGACTCACCTTGTTCTCTCTGGGGATGGGTTGGGGCTGCGAGGAGGAGGTGTGCGAGGCACAGCTGGCTTCGGAGCGATGCTGGCTGCAGGGAGGAGGCCATGGACGATGTGTTTCTGCACAAATAAAACCCAGCAGAAGTCACCAGGATAGGAGAACTCTCCTGGTTCCTGTCACCACCACCCCCTACCCCAGGATCCAGCCCCCCTCTAAGCACACCCACTAGGGACTGCCACCACAGTGCCCCGCGTGGGGACCTTCTGTCCCACCCTCCTCAGCTTTCCTGAGCATCCCCCAGGGTCAACCTGCAGCGCCATTTGTCCCCCAGCACTACCCCCAGGGGCACCTCAGTGCCTTCCCACACATGCAGGAATGACTTCCAGAGAAACAGGTGCCTTTATCCTTATCAACCTGAGAACTCTAGCACTGAGCCACATCTGGTAGGAGTTTAGGAAAGATTTTAGGTGGCTCATCTCAAAGATGCAGAGTAAGAGCTAGGCACAGTGACCCATACCTGTAATTCCAACACTCTGGGAGGCTGAGGCAGGAGAATTGTAAATTCAAGTCCAGCCTGGGCAACTTAGTGAGCTCCTATCTCAAAATATAAACATTTTTTTAAAAGGGGCAGGAGCTGAGCATGGTGGCACACTCCTGTAATCCCAGCACTCTGGAAAGCTAAAGCAGGAGGAATGCAAGTTAGAGCCCAACCTGGGCAATACACCAAGACCTGTCTCAAAATAAAATAATAAAAATAAAAAGGGACGTAATTCCTTTACGGATGTCATTCAGTATTAAAGCCCTGGGTTCATTCCCTAGTACTGCAAAAAGGAAGAAAAAAAAAAAAAAGATGTAGAGTAAGGCAAGGAAAACAAGCTCCTACACATAATGAAGAACACTGCTTTAGGCAACCGGAGGTCTCTCAGAAGCTCCTAAGACTTGCCCAGTCTTTTTTTTTTTTTCTTTTCTTTTGCGGGGGTTGCTGGGAATGGAAGTCTTTCGCTTGCAAGGTAAGTACTCTAACCACTGAGCTAAATCCCCAATCTTTATTTTCTGGGCACTTGCCATTTATTCACACCTCTAGAGGCAGGATACCATGACAGCAATGAAGAAAATTTGTCTTCATTCTCAAAGAGGTATAGAGGGAAAAATACCCAAATTGCTATTATAGAACACAGAATTAGCTAGGCATGGTTGTGCAGGCCTGTAATCCCAGCTACTAGTAGGCTGAGTCGGGAGGATCACAAGTTTGAGATCAGCCTTGGAAATATAGTAAGACCTTGTCTTAAAATTTTAAAAAGGACTGGGGATATAGCTCAGTGATCCCTGGGTTCAATCCCCAATACCATTAAAAAAAAAAAAAAAGTCAAGAGAGATGTAGCCCAAGGAGAGAAAGTCTCCTTCAAGTCTTGAGGCCAGCAAGGGGACCTCAAATGTTCTCTTTGGAGAAAATCACAGAGGTGTTTAGACTGGGTTTTCAAAGAGAGTCACCGTTCTCACACTGGAACATGATGGAACAGCATTCTAGGAAGAGTGGACAGCATAAACAAGGGACTAGAGAGAGACAATGGTGGCAAAGCTCTGCAAATAACAAACGTTCCAGTTTGCTGGACGATGGGGTGGGGGTGACAGTGCGGGTTATTTCCAACTGTAGGGCTTTGACACCAGCTGAGGAGATCTCATGAGCTGGTGAGCAGTGCCTTTGAAAGTGGCCTCTTCAAAGACTAATTAGGCAGTGGTATGCACAAGGCACTGGGTAGGAAAAGAAGTGCAGCCGGGGGCACCCCTCAGGAGTCAGCAATGCGCAGATCTTCGGTGTCTTCTGCAGCCCTGGGCCCCACTTGCAAGGCCACCCATGGAAGCAGATGTTCCAGAGACACCTCTGCCATCCCTCTACTCTGTGTACTTCTTTGTGTGACACCTACTGCCCTGCATTTGTCATATAACTTGGGAGTTTACATGTCTTTCTCCTCCCTCGCCACTCCCCCTCCAGCTACTCAGGAAAAAGAAAGGGGTTTCTTTTTCTTCTCCTTCTTTTTAATTCGCCCTAGTACTGGGGACTAAACCCAGAGCCTTTGTAGTGAGCTACATCCTCAGCCTCCTCTTTTCTTTTTTTGAGACAGGATCTTGCTGAGTGGCTAAGCTGCCCAAGCTGGCTCGAACATGCAATTCTCCTGCCTCAGCCATCCAGAGTGCTGGCCTTAGGATTTTCTTCCTAACCTCTGAATCCCCAATTGGCATCCAGTAGATCCTTCAAAAAGGCCTCATGAGCTCTGCTTTGTTTTGAAAAAGTGGATCTCCCATAGTATGTTGGCCGTTTCTCACTTGTATCACTATGATCATTTTCCAGGTGTGGCCCTCTGGCCTCCAGTCTCTAAATGACAGGATGACCCTACTTCTACCCTCACAGACATGGCATGACACAGGCCATATATGTCCTACCAATGGACCCAGATCCATCTCTTGCTACCCCTCCTTGTCCCTGCACATATCCTTGATACTTTAACAGTCAGAACTGCCTTCCATTTCCAAAACAGCAGATAATGCATTATTTTATTTTTATTTTATTTTGCAGTACTGGGGATTCATTACCAAATGGCTTACTTTTTTCTTTAAAGTCTAGTACTCTTCAAGGATTATAGGAGTTAAAAAAACACAGATGAGTGAACAGTACTTCCTAGCCATACAGAAGTACTACTCCCATCTCAGGGAGCACCGAGCTACGTCCTCAGTTATGCACTTATACATATTTACTTATTTACAGACAGACACTCGCTAAATTGCCCAGACTGGGGTCGAACTTGGGATCCTCCTTTCTCGACCTCCCCAGTGATGGAATTACAAGCATGCACCACCAAGCCCAGCTAAAATCAGAGCTTCCCATCTGAAAAGCACTTTCTCCTGTGCCGCCGCCTTGCCTTAGTCTCAGGCCAAACCCCAAAAGCGCCCCAGAATCTCACCTGGTAACTCCCGGCCCCCTGGGCCAAAGAGCAGGACGGGCGAGAATCTACTTACGAACTGGCTCCTGCGGCCTCTTCGAAATCCCAGGAGCATCCTTGCGGCGGGGATGGCCAGGCCAAGGGCCGGATTTACGAGCAGGTATCTCCACAGCCAGGGACCATTCCCTGAAACCGGTTCTACCCCCACTGGACAAGTTCCAGACGCTTTTTCTTCCCAAGGAACTTCACAACAACCACGCCCGCCAGTGGCTGGTGTTACTCCCGACCAATCAGAACGAAGGTTACTTCCACAACCGTCGCTGTAGGCAACTAGCGGGTCTCCTTCAAATCTCCACCAGTACGGAAACTGGCTGAGCTATCTGTCTTTTTATTGGTCATCCTACAAATCAATCACAGACATCCCAGCCTATCCTACGCTGCGGGAGGTGGAGGGCGGGCAGTATGAAAAACTGGGCAAGCGCAATGGACGTGCCCCCGGAAGTGATGCGCGCTCGGTTAATAGTGTCCGATCTGCGGACTGCGGCGGAGGTGTGGTCTCTTGCTCTCTCTGCCTGGATCCTGGACTGGACTGACGAGCCAGAGGGCGGACCCAGCTCGTCACGGAGCAGGCAGGTGCCGAAAATGAGGGACGCAGCCGCCACGTCTCCTAGTTCTTAGACCGGCAAATGACTCAGTCTTTCACCGGACACTCTGTAGCCGGAATCTTCCCAAAGAAGGGCCGGCTTCGAGTGGAATGTGGGGCTAGGTGCAGTAGAGCCTGTTCAAATGCTGTCTTGCATTTCCCTCATTAGATCGAGACCACAGATGGACGAGAACCCCCATGCCGGCACAGGCCCCGTGCACGTTCCTTTAGGGCACATTGTGGCCAATGAGAAATGGCGTGGGTCGCAGCTGGCCCAGGAGATGCAAGGTCGGTGGGTTGGGCTGTTTCCATCACAAACCCTTTCCTCATCACACATTTAACCGAAGTTCACAGAACTCATCTTTGTTGTCTGTATTTTAAGGGAAAATTAAACTCGTTTTTGAGGATGGCCTGACAGCGGTAGATTTTTACCTGTCCAGCAGATCTTGCATTCTCTACATCACCGAAGCTGATTTAGTGGCAGGAAACGGCTATAGAAAGAGACTTGTTCGGGTTAGAAATGTAAGTACTGAATTAAAGAAAGTGAAATTGAGCATTGGTTTGTATCCTGCCCAACTCCATCCCTTGGAGGAATTCCTGTAATACCTTTGGCCATTCCAAGCCAATGATCGAGACTACCAATAACAGAATAGGCTTTCTTAATTTTTTTTTAATTTTTTTTGAGACAAAGTCTCACTATGTAGGCCAGGCTGGCCTCAAACTCGCTACTATCCTCCTGCCTCAGCCTCCTGAGTGCTAGAATTACAGGCGTGTGCCACCATACCTGGCTAGGCTTTCTTAATTTTGAAAGGAAATTTGTTACTAAATGGTTTACTTTTTTCTTTGAAGTCTAGTAATCTTCAAGGGATTGTAGTCGTTGAAAAAACACAGATGAGTGAACAGTACTTCCCAGCCATACAGAAGTTTACCGTGCTGGACCTTGGGATGGTGTTGCTTCCAGTGGCCAGCCAGACGGAAGCGTCCTGCCTCATTGTCCAATTAGTAAGTGTGGATTCCTCCTTCACAACAGCCCTGCTCTCGTGCAGATTGTCAGCTCACTTGGATGGATCGTGGTACTCTAGCTATAGTTGCAACCCATGAATCCAATCTATGTTATTCCCTGTGTTGGTTGATCAAAACTTTTTGAGAAATTTAAATTCAGAAGCTGCCTCTGCAGCCAGCTGAGCCTGCCACCCAATCCAGGGAGGTGTATAACAAAGTGAACAAGTTGAAGATCTGACTTTAGACTCCCCGGCTGTGGTAACTCTGCTATTCATTATCCCACACTTATGCTGGTGACAGGGCTGGTAGTGTAGCTCAGTGGTAGAGTTCTTGTTTAGCATCTGTGAAACCCTGGGGTTGATCCCCAGCACCACAAACATGCACACGCGTGCGCGCGCACACACACACACACACACACACAGATTAATGAAGTTTACCTCTGACCATTTGAAAATCAGAACATGGGGATAGGCCCTGAGCATCCCATTTTTCTGTTTTTAAATCCCCTCCCTGATGTGCAGCTTGCGTTGAGAACCAAATTGGAAACGCAAGCAGCCCCGTGAGGTTCAGATTTCTCTCCACTGCATCCTTTGCTTCATTATTTCTAACTTCCTATGATATAGTGCTACTGTATGCTTGGTATAACCACCACTAACTGAAGAGTGGGCTTCTCCTTTGATAGGCAAGCTTCCTACAGGTCCTGTATGAGTAGGTTTCATTTCGATACTGGGTGTGTATGTTTAAATTAAAAATAAAAATGATTATTACCATAAAAGACATATTGCCACAGTGAGATCCTATCTTTAAAAAAAAAATTGCCATCCATCTTTCAAAATGCTCCACCTCGCTTCAAACACTTATTCCATCATTTTTGCCACTTTCTGAAGCAGTTCTGGAAGTCCTCTTTTGTGAGTGTATTTCCATGGCTGCCTCAGTATCTTGAATTGATTCAAAACGTTGATGGCAGTTTCTAATAAAAACATTACAGTGTTAAGGATCCACCTAATTCACTGGATCTGGCGTTGTGTGACTTCTGGCTCTTCCCCAAAGTCAAAATGATCATGGAAGATTAACATTTTGAATGGATTCAGGACATGAAGGCAGCCATGACAGCACAACTAAAGATATTCAGAAAAGACTTCCAGAGCTGCTTCAGAAAGTAGGAACAAGAGGAAGTAATTTGAAACAAGAGGAAGTATTTTGTGGGGGATTATAGGCAACTGTAATAATTTTTAAACAATGTATTTTTAAATCAAACTAATACAGCCTTTATTTAATGCTGCACATGTGGGACATTTCCTAACCAGCTGCATCAAAGTATGTGAATTCCTCAGAGCAGGTTTTTCTCTAGTTTTACCGTAACCATTCTGAAAATTCAAGTTTTTATAAATTCTTAATTTTTACCTACTACTCCTGTGTGTAGTTATGTGGTTCATCTTTCAGTTATTTTGCTGGTGTCTTAAGATGTATATTTGTGGCATATGAAAACATTCGAACCCACAAGTCAAGCCCAATCAAATAGAAAGACTCAATTTTAAGAAAACTGCCCATCCTCCAGAGCGTGTTCATGCACTTTTTCCTTTCATTTCCGGTTCAGGTTCAAGAGCAAACCAAAGAGCCCAATAAGAACCCTTTCCTCAAGAAGAAACGGGCTGTGCTCTCTGAGCCACTTCTCCTTCGAACTGTGCAGCAGATCCCAGGAGTTGGGAAAGTTAAAGCTCCTCTTCTGCTCCAGAAGTTTCCAAGTATCCAGCAATTGAGCAACGCTTCCATCCAAGAACTCCAGCCGGTTGTTGGACAGGCAGTAGCACAGCAAATCCACGCCTTCTTCACCCAGTCCAGGTGACTGCTGGTCTCACATCTAGGACGTCTTCTCCTTTAGCCCACAAACGACAAGATTCGCTTTTCATATTTAAAAAACAAGAAAAGATTTCCTCTCACAGCGACTTGTGAAACACAAGGGGAGGCCTAACGGAGATTGAGTTGTACTGCTCTGCTCTCTAAATGGGTCTGGGCAGTTAAGTCAGCGACTGCAGGTGACACTGCCCTCATCCTGCCAAGATGAAAAGGCCCATGAGGGTCTTCTGCTGAGACTCTCATTCTGAGCAAAAATCCAGTTCAGGCAGATTTTTGAGTGACCTTGACCTGCATCTGCCATGGGAAGGTCTCGTAAAGTTCAGTGCCGGATGTGATCCTGCCTACAATGAAGCAGTGTGTGCGCTAAGTCCCTCGTTCCCGTAGCAGAGCTGTTGCTCTTCCGTCTGATCTGCATATGCTGTGCTCTGAGGGCTGCTGCCAGTGTAAACAAACAGGTGTATAACAGTCTCTTCCTTTGTGCCTTCATTCCTCCCTTCTTGTTTTTTTGGAGGGAAGGGACAGCCATACAGTCTGTTTATAACTACTGGGTGAGTCTTCTGAACACAGAAAGTCTGGAATCTAAATATCTCCATTTAAAGATGAAAATTCAACGTGTGAAGGTGTTCCTGTATGTGTGGCCCAACAATGGGCGGATACACCAGAGAATGATGAGGGCGCTGCAGCCAGTGAGGGGAGCTGGGGACTAGGGATCAAAGGGTACAAAAGTGCCCTTTCAAAAAATACACACTAAAAATGCCACGTTTTAAAAATAAGAGCTCATTTAAATGTTTGAAAATCAAACAATAAAAACATTTTGTGCATTAGGGTGATACTGATTTGAAAGATGGAATTAAAGAGAAATAAAATCAAAAAAAGTCAAAAAAAGTAAGTCGGATAAATGTGTTTATTTAAATATTTATACAAACATGACCCTATGAGCAGTGGATAGATACACTTTCCCAAAGGTGTTTGCTTCCCTTAAATTATTGCACAATATAAAATATTTAAATTTTTATTAATTCTCAAAATTAGATTTCAATGCTATATTTTTAAGCTGTGTCACTTTACTATGTGTCAACCATGAATCTTGTTAGAGTCACAGTGTCATCCAACTTATAGCAAGAGAAATCAAACTGGTAAGAATGTTCATTTAAAAAAGTCAAACAGAGCTTTAAACTTGAATCATTTACATCTTCACTGTATAAAATGTAAAGCTACTTTTTTACCTAAGACTCTTAAAATATAGTTATGTACTTTCTAAACAAAATGAAAATGTTTTGAGTATCAAACAGTATATTATCTACCCTGTAGACAGCATCTCCATCTAACACTGCTACTGTGTTAGCGACTCGTAAATGGCATCGAACTGGAGGAAAAGCTGCTCCTAAATTTTATTTTTATTTTTTGGTGTTCTTTTTTTCAGCAATGCCAAAAAATAAAGAATAACTCAAGACAAGTTTGGCACTAGACTTTACTTGGAAATAGCATTCATATTATGTAAAAATAATGGCAAAAATCATACTTTAAGTTAATGAATTCCATGAGGAAGCAGCTCTTTAGAACAGTTTTTAGTAACGCAAATCTCATTCTATCATTATAGTCCTCTGATCTGCCTGAATTCAAGGGTCATCTGAAATCTAGGTTAAGGAAAGATTATTGCTCAAACCTGGACTGAAGTAGGTAACCACAATTTAACTTCGAGAGTACTTAAAAGTGGTCACTGTAACCATTAAACTCAGCCATAAATTCAACACTATTCTACGTACAACACTTCATAGAATAAATAACTTGCAGCAGTATCACGACCCTCCTCAAATAAGTATGTTTTCCACCAACTTTGAGAGGTTTCCTTGTTACTTTCATAAAAGCACATCAAATACATGTGAGAAATGGGATTTGAAAATATTTAGATGCTCTGCATTATGGCACAATGTTAGGCCCCAGGGCACCTGGGAGTGACCGGCTCCACTTCTGGCGCATCAGTACAGAGAGCTGTCTGAGGCGAGCAGGCTGAAGGGTGCGGGGAGCTTCTTCTTGACCTGAGGCCTTGACACGCCTACCGCCGGGAGGCACAAGGTGCTGGCTGACTTCTGTCTGTTCTTATTGGTGCCCCAACTCAAAAATGAAAGCTTTTTCGAGATTTTCTTGGTTTTATCAGTTTTATCATCATCATCGATAGCTAAGCAGATCATGGAGTAAGTTTTCTGCATTCCCACAGAGTAGGTGGCACACTTATTATGCTGCACAGAGAAAGAGAAGAAAAAAGGTGAGACGCCTTCAAGATGCCTAACGAACGATTGTAGAGTTTGAGACTCACGTTTTGTGCCTACAGCATTCCTTAATTAAGTGGATGTAATTCTAAAACCCAGGGGGCCAATGTGTTATGGTTTGTGTCTAGATGTCCCCCCAAAGCCTCATGTGGTAAGAGATAGCTGGATCTAGAGTGTGTGATTACTAAATTAATCCATTGATCGGTTTGGCATGGTTCTGCTGGGATCAAGGATGTGAGACTGAGATTGGGGGTGGGAGTGTGGAATGCCCTGGAGACAGGTAGCCTAGGTAAAAGATACAGGAAGAGGCTAATTAGCTGCTTGTTTGCATTGCTTATTTGCATACATTCCTTGCATTTCCTCCTTTGCTTTGCTGCCAGTCGGCTGCCGGGTCTGCCATGCCGGTCCGCCCTGCCTCTACCATGCCGCCCTGCCTCGGACCCAGCGGACTATAGACTGAAACCTCTGCAGACTGTGAGCTAATAAACCTTTCTTCCCCTAACTTTGGGTGTCGGATATTCTGTCCCAACAACAAGAGAAAAGTAACTAAAGCACAATGTTTATACAGAATTAGGCTCTTAAAAGCAAGGACAATTTTTAAGGAATATATTCAGTAACAGTGATTTAGGCTTCAGAACAACTACTCATTTTTTAAGGTTCTTACTGTATTTGAGAAATGTATAGCAATGGCTAGTAAATGAAAATACAGAGCACAACAGGTCTCCCTCTCACCCTGGCTTCCAGGCACTTCTTCTAAAGTAACCACTGAGTTATACTTCTAGAGATAATGTGCACATAAAAGTATTTGTCTATGTGCATAAGTATACTTCACCATTGGTCTGGGGGCAGGGGCGTGCTGGAGATTGAACCCAGGGCCTTTGCACTGAACTACACATCCAGCTCTTCTAAAAATATTTTTATTTTGAGGGGTTGGAGATGTAACTCAGTAGTAGAGCAGTTGCCTAGCAAGTGCAAGGCCCTGCCTCAGTTTGATCCCCAGCACCCCCACAAAAAAATTTTTTTATTTTAAGTGCCAGGTGTGGTGGCACACCCCTCTAATCCCAGCACACGGGAGGCTGAGGCAGGAGGATCACCTTGAGTTCAAAACCAGCCTGGGCTACATAATAAAAAAAATTTAAATGTTGAGACAGGGTCTCACTGAATTGCCCAGGCAGGCTTGAACTTGTGATCCTTCTGCCTCAGCCTCCCACACTGCTGAGGTTACAGGCTTGTGTCACCATGCCCAACTATCACTTGTCTTCTTCAAAGGAATATACTACACACAATTTCTATACCTTGCTTTCTTCACTTAGCAGAACTCAGATTTCAATCCATGCTAATAGATATAGATCAATTTCATTCTCTTTAAAGACAATATAGAATCCATGAAGATACTGCTCTTAACTTTTTGCCCCTTTAAAATACTGTGGTGATTTACCATTTTAACTTAGTTAAATGTGCAATTCAGTTGCAATAAATATGTTCATGCTGTTGTGCAATGATCATCACTGGTGCATCCATCTCCAGAACTTGATTTTCATCTTCCTCAACTAAAACTCTATACACTATTATCTTTGAGAAAATTATGTAAGCCTCAAATGGGAAATCTGAGGAAACTGCTTTCTAAATCACCTGCCTCTAAGATTGGCCTAACACAGGTAGTTTTGTTCACCCAATGTTGACTGAACATCCACTATGTTCCAGGCACTAAATCAGACCATTCATACAAATGCACCAATGTATGAGGTGTGACCATAATGTACAGTGAGTGTTTAATGTTTACAATTTATTATAGTAAACAACATTGTAATTAATCCTCCTCAAAATACCTCCCCCTGGCTTCAAACACACTTATCCTCTTGTTCTTGCCACTTTCTGAAGAGTTCTCGAAGTTCTCTTTAGCGAGTGTCTTTATGAGACGTCAAAAAATACAGTGAAAGCTGCTGCTTCATGCCATCCAGAGCAAAGGCAGGCTGGTAAAAACCTCACGTTGTGTCCTCGTCCGCCTTATTCACCAGGGCTGGCACTGTACAACTTCCAGCTCTTCCCCAAAGTCAAAATGACCATGAAAGGTAAACATTTTAAATCAATTCACAACATCAGGGCAGCCAGTAACAGCACAACTAAAGGTACAAAAGAGGCCTTCCAGAACTCCTTCCAAAAGTGGCGAGAATGATGGAGTAAGTGTGTTTGAAGCGAGGGGGATTGATAGAAATGTGTCTTTTACTCTAATATATTTTTAAAATTTAAACATTTACCATATACCACGTATCCACAGTGGTCAGGTACATCATAATATAAATCTCAGGAGAAACTGGAAAAAGGTAACAACAAAGGAGAGCTATTCCCTTTAGAATTTGACAACTTCAGATGAAGATTTCCCTCACTTTTTTTAGGGGGATGACGCAGGGAATTGAACTCAGGGACTTGCAGCTGCTAGCCACTGAGCTAAATCCCCAGCCCCTCCCCTCACTTTTAATAAAAATAGTCATTAATTGTATCACGCTTTCCAGGACGCACACTCGATCAAGAAATAATGAAACTAATGATCCTGGAGGCAGATTTAAGGCTGCAAACATTTTCTACCTTTAATCTGCTTAAGACTCCATCCTGCATCTAAAACCACTTTCTTATAAATGGAGATATCCTCTCCAGTTAAACTCTACCCTCTGCTGCCCTCTCCCCACATGCAAACAGCTGCACATTTTGAGGATAGTTAACAAGCAGATGGCTTCCCTTGAAATTCTAACATTCACAGAGGGAGGGTGGAAGGGGACGTAAAAAGAATTAAAATGCGTTATGTACATGTACCAGCTCCCCACGATGAATGTAATCATTGTGTACTCCAAACATGTACTAATAAAAATAAAAGCCTAAAAAAGAATTCTAATGCTGAGCCCAAATCTCTGGAGGCACCCTGACACCTGACGCTTCTTCTAGTCTTGTCACTTCTTTTCTCCTGGATACTGGTCTCCTCCCCGCTCTTCCCGCCTCAGGCCACTCGCAGGTCCTGACATCCCTGCCTCACACCTAATTGCATCTGTCCCCAGAGACCAAGCCCTCCCGTGCCCAGACCCTACTCCCTCCCTCCCAGCCCCTGCTAACCAGTAAGCTACTCCCTGACTCTAGATTTGCCCACTCTGGACATTTTCTGTCAATGGAATTGTAAAATCCATTCATCCACCAGCCCTCTCCAACCTGATTCTTATCCTCATCTCTCAACAAAAACTGCCTGCCTGTCCTGTGGCCAAATGCAATAGACAGGTATGGCTTAGCCTCCCTCATTCACCTCTTAATTCAACACAACTGGTCACTCTCTGCTGCAAGATTTTTTTCTCACTCTCTTTTTGTGGTACTGGGGACTGAACCCAAGGCCTTCACATTGAGCCCCATCCTCAGACCTTCTTATTTTTTTATTTAGAGACAGGGTCTCACTAAGTTGCTAAGTTGCCCGGGCTGGGCTGGAACTTGTGATCCTCCTGCCTCAGCCTCCCAGAGTGCTGGGATCGATCACACACACACACACACACACACACACACACACACACACACACCACCACGCCTGGCTGATTTTCTTGATTCCAGAAGCTCCTTCTAACCTCCCTCTTTGAATCCTCCTCAGTACCTCCGCACCCACTTCTCTCCTAACTGGCCTCTGAATGCTTGGAGTGTCTCAGGGTTCCGTGCACACCCCTCTGGTGATTTCATCTCATCTCATGGCTGAAAATACCACCTCTGTGTTGACAACTCTCAAATATTTATTTCTGGCTCTGACTTCTCCCTTGAAGGTTTGAACACACAACTGCCTACCTTTTACATCTGATGACCAACAGCACCTGAAACATCCAAACTCCCATTTTCTGTCTCCTAGAGATTCCTGGGACCTGGTTCCCCATTGTGATGAAAAAGACCCGCTGCCCACACAGCTGCTGAAGCTAGAAACTGAGGCATCCCCTCCCTGCCCTCTATCTGTACAAAAGCAGCCGCAAATCCCTCTCGGCTCCACCTCCAACCTACATCTCGGTGCGTCCTTCTCTCTCCACTCCACTGCCACCGCAGCCTGAGCCGCCAGCATCCGTGGCCTGGACACCTGCCCTGGCCAAGCTCCTGCCTCGGATGTCCTTCCAAGTGAACACCGCACCACGTCACCACCCTCCTGACAGGGCCAGTGACTTCCACACCTGCCCCTCTCCCAGCGCTGCCCTCGTCACAGTGCCGTCACCCCCAGGCTCCGCCCTTCTTGTCACTTGTGCCTCGGTTCCAGCCCACTCTAGGAGTCTCTCCCCAGCCCGAGACCTTTGACCACGTTACATGTTTCCTTTTCCTTATAGCACCTATCAAAATCACACCGCATACTTCTCGTTTAGCGCCGGCTTCCTGGGGACAGGAACCAGCTGTCTACTCTGAGCTGACGCCCCAGCGCCTGCCAGTGCCTGCACTGGTGCTGTGGCTGGGACACGCTGGTCCCCTAAAGGTGCACAGGTTGGGAGCCTGGCGCTCAGTGTGGCACCGTCGGAGAGATGGGTGGCCAGGAGGCCCCAGGTCAGCTGGGGGTATCCCCTCAGAAGACTCAGGTGGCTCCTGCTTCCTGCTATTTTGTTTTCAGTACTGAGGATTGAACCCAGTACCTTCACACTGAGCTACAACCCCAGTCCTTTTTATTTTTTATTTTCAGACAGGGTCTTGCTAAGTTGCCCAGGCTAGGCTAAAGTTGAGATCCTCCTGCCTCAGCCTCCCAGAGTGCTGGGCCCTCCTACTCTGGGAAGTGATCTCTCCCTTCTACACATCCTCCCACCATGCTGCCAGCCACCACTAAGTCCTCACAAGAGGCCAAATCAACGGAGCTGCCCGATCTCGCACATTCAGCCTCCAGAACCGTGAGCTACGTGAGCCTTTTTTCCCCAAGCAGCTGCCGTGGGTAACTCACTGGAGTAACAAACTCACGCAGGCACATAGTTGAAGACCGGTACTGCTGAATGAGTAAGGATGGTTCTAGAGGGCCTGTTAAGATACATTGTTAAGTGTAGCAAGTGCAGGAGAATCTCAGATAGGATTCCTTCCACTGGGGCAAAGTGAAAGGATCTAACTGTGCACAGGAACTTGGAATAGCATCAGATGCGCCCTGCGGTCTCCCAGCAAACGGTCACTGCTGCCTCTGAGCTGTGGAGGGGACCTTCCCTTGCTGTCTTAATCCCTTCTGTACCATCTGAACATTTTTAACATATGTGTTACTTCTGTAATTAAATGCGATTTAATCAGAAAAACAAATCCACTGATTATTTTATCTGCAGGATTAAAATTTGTAAAAGTTTTCAAACGATCCCTCCGACCGGGGTGACTCGCTCGAGAGTCAAGCTGTGTGCCAGGGTGTCAGGTGGGAGGTGGGGGCCTGGGAAAGGCCTCTGAGCCAGGCCCACCTCGATCCCACCCCACCCACGTTGTTCACTGCTGGGGGCTCTGCACTCACCATGGACGACGCGGAATCCAGGAGGCTCACGACCTTCATCTCAGCCTCCTCCCCACCGAAGCTCTTCAGCAGCTTCATAACCTCACTCACTGTCAGCCACTTACAATCCACACCCTGAATGGAAACGATATAATCTCCTTCCTTGGCTCCCGCCAGCTAGAAAAATATTATTTAAATAAAGGTTAGTGTTTTGCTCATTTAATTCCCCAAATCAGTTCCCAGTAGACATCTGTGGAAGTTTGCTTTAAGAGGGGAAAAAATCCAACCTTCCCTCTTCGGGCATGGAGCGCCCGGAAGGCCTTTGGCATCAAAAGTCAGGCCTTCGACACAGGTGAGCCCCGAACCCCATCATCCAGGCAAGTGCCTGGGCTGCTTGCTTTGTGTGAGAGAGGCAGGCTTACCGCAGCAGAACAGGAAGGATCCAGAAAGTGGACCTGAACAGGGGTGTTGCCTCGCAAGGTGAACCCCAGGTCCCCTTCCTGCACGGTGAAGTGAATGCTTCGGGGAGGTGTCCACCTCTTGTTAGCCGAAAACACAGACAGGGGGCCCTTTGGAAGACAGCGTCGTTAGGTTGAGGGTCCGAAGGCTGAACCAGACTCTTTTTTGAGACAGGGTCACGCTGTGTTGCCTATTGTCATGTTATGTATAACATACACCTACCCTATGTTATGTCATGTTGGTCTCAAACTCATGAGCTCAAGAGATCCTCCTGCCTCAGTCTCCTGAACGACTGGAACTCTTGGTACACTGTGCCCAGTTCTAAATCAGACGCTTGGTAACTAAACGGGAAAGTTGCTTGCGGTCCTGAAGACCACCACTGGCCTTGTTGAGGGGCTAAAGACACCATCTGGAGCAACAGGTGCCACTACAGTCACACAAGAAGAACACTAACCGCCATTTTCTCTAACACATCCAATATATTGAAAATAATATTATCTTCTAGAAATTATCCCAATTACAATTATCTTAACCCTAGTGCAGTGGTGCAAGCCTGTCATCCTGGCACTCAAGAGGCTGAGGCAGGAGGGTCTCAAGTTCAAGACCAGCTAGGGATACATAGTGAGACCCCACCTCAAAAGCAACAAACAAAAAATAAGAACAAAACCTTAAGTAAAACCTTTAACATAAGAAATGTAAAATATCTAAATACAGAGCTTTTAAAATATGCTATGGTCTGAATGTTTGTCTCTCCCAAATTCTGTGCTGAACCCTAACAACCAATGTGCTCACTAGGACTGGGCCTTTGGGGACGTGATTAGGTCACAAAGTGGAGACCTCGTTAATGGGATTAACGCTCTGGTAAGTGGGCTCAGGGGAGCCATACACCATCTGTGAAGCACAAAGCAGGCCCTCAGCAGACCCGGAATCTGCTGGTGACTTGACCTTGGCCTCCTCCGCTGCCAGAACTGGGAGACAGAAATTTCTGTTGTGTAGAAGGCACTCAGTTTGTGGTACTTTGTTAAGCACCCTGAACACACTAAGACAATAAACTTGGAAAACAGAAAAGCTGTTCCCTTAGGTCGTTTATGAAATAGGTGTCCACTGTTATGGTTTGTGTCTAGATGTCCCCCCAAAGCCTCATGGAGTAAGAGGTGGCTGGATTTAGAGTGTGTGATGCTGGGATTAAGGGCATGTGATTACTAAATCAATCCACTGATTGGTTTGGCACCGCCCTAATCCTGGCAGCCATTATAAAATATCAGAGCTAGAAAGAGGTTTGCCTATCCCTTGCTTACTCTCTTCCTTGCCTTGCTGCCTTCTGCCTGTCTGCCTGCCACCCTGCCTTGGATCCAGCTAATTGTGGACTGAAACCTCTACGAACTGTGAGCTAAATAAACCTCTCTTCCTTTAACTTTGGGTGTCAGGTATTTCAAAGAGAGAAAAGTAACTAAGACACCAACATACCAGCTTCTGGAAGAAGTCTGTTACTGTCACCTTGGAGAACTGGGGTGGTATCATTTCAGCCTCTTGTTCAGTTTTAGCTAGAAAAGAAGAATAAAAATGAGAGGATAAATGTTTCTATAATGGAAAGTGATCCTTGAAAACGCAGGCCTTCAGCCTTCTCTACAAACAGAAGACAGAGCAATGCTTCCTCCTGGCCATGTGTCACTCGCCTTCGTTGGGACAGTGGTACAGAAGACAGAATCCTGCTCAACCCCCAGATGAGGTCACTGTGCCTTCCACCAGGGCACCGCCTAGGAGCCAGAATCTGTTTGGGGCTGGGACAGAGGAGTGACAACCAGACACATTCCTCGCCTCCAAGGAGCTCACTACTACTCTCTGGTGGACTTCTGCCAGCGCTCTACTGAGAAGGAACCTGCTTCAGGTACAGCTCTCAGGACACAGCCCTGGACAGAATGTGCTTCCTGCTCTTTATGAATATGTGACGTGAGCATTTCACAGTGAGCAGTGGCTTTGCCCAGTCACAGCCATCCTTAGTGATCCACCTTCCCGGAAGGCTCGGGCCCACCTGTAACACAAGGCTGGCCAGTTCCTAACAGAAGATCCCAGAGCAGGCTAATTACTCATGAGTAGCTCAAAAAGAAGATCTAAGGCGGGCTGGCATCGGCAAGGCAGATCACACCTCTCTGTCCACAGGGACCCTAGGGCCTCTCACAAATCCGTGACACAATGCTGGGCTCATGGCTTCCCACTCACTACAACAGTGCCTTCCACTGGAGATGTGGCTCAGCGGGAGGGTGCTGGTCTTGCAAGCAGAAGGCCCCGGGACTGCGCCCCAGCTCCACCCCTCCAAAATACCAGGCAGTGCCACTGGGGCTGCATTCCAGTGCCATCTTCCTCCCTCCGTGGAGTTTCCATCTTAGCCTACTGACCACAGAGGCAACCACAACGTCCCTGAAGAAGAACCCCTGAAGCCACTCTTCTTCCACCCCCACCTAGGCAATCCTGGGCAGGAACTGAAATCTCCTAAACCCTTACTTCCTCATCTTCAGCACAGGGCTGTATTAGTATCCACCTGCCAGCATCGCAGGAGGGCTAAACAAGAGTGTAGAGATGGGGCTAATTGTCCAGCACCCAGCCGTCCTCAAATGCGCTACAGACACTGCTAACACCACGGCTGGAGCGAGACCCTGTCTCTGAGCAGCTGGTCCCTGAAGATGGGGATGAACCCAGACACAGGACAGAGGTGTAGGAAGGAGCCTGAGGGAGGTGGTATTATGATACATGCATTTGGCTTTTGCCCACAGTTCCTGGTCATAATTCCCTCCCCCCAGCAGACCATACAGATTAGAACTTCTCTTCCCCAAGGCGAATCACAAGAACTAATCATCATCTGCCTCTCCATCTAGAAGCCAGCCATAAGGAACTTCTCCGCCCCGCCCTCGTCCGGTAGGGCCCTGTCCCATACCCCAGAAGCGACTGCAGAGGACCCAGCCAGATGCTGGACAGACAGGCCCCAGCAGGCTCCACACCCACTCTGTTAGCTCGAGAGCGCGCCCTCTGTCAGCCCCATTTCTACAGAGGCATCCATGCCCAGCTGTGCCCCCCTTCTGATGCCTCCATGAAATCCCCACAGGAACAGCTCAGACTGCTTCAGGAGAGCTGAACACAGGTGGTTCCTCACGGGAGACACACTGGAAGAGGTTGCAAGCTCGACGGCCCTCTCCACCTCGCCCCTTCACTGGAGCCTTTGTGAGAAGCTTCATAATAAAACTGGAAATGGGATTTCCTGCATCATTCTAGGAAACTGACTGATCCCAAAAAGGAGCTCGGAAGCCGATTTGCAGCTTGCGGGTGGGAAGCACTGGTGAAACCAGGCTTCGAGGAGTATCGGAGGGGCGGGGAGTCCTGGGAACCAGGCCTTGACCTGGGGACATGATGCTGCCCCGAGGGGTGGACACCCAGGTTGCGGAAATGGGCCAGAGCACCCGCCGGTGTCAGCTGCAGAACCGCTTGCCCGCTTGGTGTCAGGAGTGAGGTGTCTTGTTGAGTGCACAGTAGGAGAAACAGGGCCTGAGCAGGTTCCCCTCCGTCCTCAAGAGGGATGGCCGCAGGGATCCGATCCTCCTCCGCCCTCACTATGACACCACCGCTCCGAGGAGGCCCTCACACTCCCAACCCTCCCGGGCAGAAATGACCGCCACGACTTGAGGGCGGCAACAACCATCCAGTTCACAGTGCACTCCGGACCCACAAGGGTGCCCAGACCGGGGGACGCTGAGAGATGGTGCTGATGAAGATGGAGAAAACAGGGTCAGGAGCAAGGCCGGAGGTGGGGGGTGGGGTTGTGTGAGGCAGTTTAGGGGCAGGAAGTCAGACGGCAGCGCAGTTTCCCATAAGGTAGCCGGCCTGTGCGTGATGTGGAGCCTCAGAGGGCGTCAGGGAGCAAGACAAGGCCCTGGGTCTTCCGATGACAGCGTGGCTAACCCGCAGGAGGCCCTGACACCTCAGGGAAGGGGCGCCAGAGAAGGAAAGCAGGGTGGACCGACCATAGAAAAAGCCAGATGGGCAGGACAGCCAGGGAGAGTAGTCGGCAGGCCGAGGGGACAGAGACCAGACTCCCAGGCCTGAGGTGGCAGGCACCGGACCCTCAGGGAGGAGCCTCAAGGGCAGGAACCTGTGACACGGGGTCCAGAGAAGGAAGGGCAGGGCAAGGGTAGTGCCCAGTCCCGCCCCGTGCAGCCTGCGGGACAAGATAGCACCCTCTAGACCGCAGGTGCCCGCCTCCCATGGGGCGCGCTCTGCGCATGCGCGGCGACTCGGCCAGCCACTCACAGAGGATGCTAGGCGCGTCGGCCAAGCCCAGAAGATCGTGGTCCTCCTGGTGCTGAGCATACTTGAGCCTCGAGCGCTGGTGCGCGGCTGACAGCACCTCCTGAAGCACCCGGATGTCTCGCAGCTTCTTGCACAGGTTGGCCGCCCTCCCCGCCTCCTCGTGGTGGGTGATCGCTCTGCACAGGTGGCACTTTCCTGAGGACAGAAGACAGCCACGCATGTGGCACATGACATCAGGAAGCTCCAGACAGCCTGAGGACCAGGCCAAGAGGGCGGACACTGTTCTTTCTAAAGGCTCTGCTGGGACACCCGAGGGCCCTCTGAGATGCATGCTCACCCGTGTCTGTTCAACATTCACTGAATGTCCTGGATACAACGTAAGTCGTGACCAAAAAGTTGCCTCCACCTTCATGGAGTTACACGTTATTGGATGAAGACAGGTAATTAACAGGCAAAGAAATATGTTTGGACTCTATTTATTTTTATTTTTTTAGTCATCTTTTTTTGTTTTTGTTCTTTGATAGGATAATTTTTGAGCAGAACTCCGGAGGAAGTGAAAGAGAAGCCATGAAGATATCTAACAGAAAAGCATTTCTGAAACAGGGTACGGCACATGCAAAGGCCCTGGGGCAGGAGCATGCATGGCTTTTCAAGACACCAGGGTATGGCTGTAGGGTATGGCTGGAGGGAGGGGATAGGAAATGAAGTCAGAGAGAAGAAGGAGCCAGATCATACCTGACCTTACAATTAGGATAAAGACTTGCTTACTCCTAACCCTGGGCTGCCAGGGTGTGAGCAGCAGACTGAAATGACTAGATTGTGGAGGAGAACGGAGAAGCAGGGAGACCAGCTATGAACCCCCACAACCACTCCAGGCCTGTTTCCTCCACAGTAAAATGTGGATCCCCAAGACCTGTCTCATAGGACTATGTGAGGTACATTTGTCAAGTAAACACTGTATATGTGGCTTCGACCAGTGTGGAAGGGTAAGCACTGGTCAGGTTTAGGATTATGTTTTCTAGGTAGAGCCAATGGAGTTTGCTGGTCAAATGTGGGGTGAGAAAGACAGACAAGCCGGGTTTGGTGGTGCACGCCTGTAGTCCCTGCACTTGGGAGGCTGAGGCAGAAGGACTGCCATGAGTTCAAGTCCAGCCTGAGCTACATAGTGAGACGCTGCCTCAAAAAAACAAAACAAAAAAGGAAAACAGACAAGAGTGCAGAGTGAAAAGAATAAAGAACAAAAAACAAAAACAAAACCAAAAAAAGAGTGCAGAGTGAATCCAAGGATACTGGCAAAAGCACTGGGGGAGATGGAGCTGTCAGCCTGAGGTGGGGGTGGGGAGGTTGGGTGCTGGAGGGAGTCAGGATGTAATGGCAAGAGATTCTCACTGACACATGGCTTGGGGCAACCTATTACCATCAATTCTCGCTCTTGATGAAGCATAAGAAAACCAACACCATGTCCTTCTGCACTAAGAAGGCAAAGGGCCACCCACGGGCCACCACAGTGCTGGGAACCGATCACAGCTCTGCCTCCACACTGGCCTGGGCACCTCTGAGAATGGGCTCTGGGAGCCCTCCAAGCCAGAGGACTGCGCCTCCTTGGCTGAATCCAGAGTGGCCTCAAAGCCAGGGGACACTCCCCCGAGCCCTCCCGGGAACCAGTCCTACTGGGCAGCAAGCAGGACACACTTCCAGGCGCAGGGCTGGGACACACCTAGCTGCCGGCGCTGCTGGTCATTCTTCAGCGTGGCCAGGGGCGTCAGCCCCTCCGGCATGTGGTCGTAGAGCTGGGACAGGCACTGCTCCTGGTGGTCCTCGTCTGCGCCCCGTTTCACTGCAACAAGAGCTGTAGTCAGATCCCTGGAGATGGTGCCGCATGGCTAGGTCCTTCCTTCTGTAGTTCCACCAGCCTTCACTCGCTAGGGCTAGTCACACGCCTGGGGCTCAGGATCTGACCCCCTCCAAGTTATCCACCACCTGGCCCTCCTAGCACAGCCCTGAGTCTGCTGCCGCCAGCCTGTGCGCCCCTGGAGGCCTGCACGCCTAGGACGGGGCCTCACCCTGCTCCACCCCACCTCCTAGAGCATGTCCTCTGGGACCCTCAACTGCCGCTCGCCCCAGCCCCACACCCGGGCCTCCTCGCCTGTGCTCAGGCACTGTTACCCTCCACGTTCGGCTAGAAAGGCCAAACTTGCAGGCATAGTGGCACACACTTGTCATCCCAGCACTCTAGGAGGCTGAAGCAGGAAGACTGCAAGTTCAAGCCCAGCCTGGGGAGCTTAGTAAGCCAGACCCTGTCTCGAAATTTAACCAACTAAATAAAAAGGGCTGGGATGTAGCTCTGCGCAGAGGGCCTGGGTTTAATCCCCAGTATCACAAAAGAAGCAGAAAAAAGGAAAGCCAAACTCAAATGCCACCGTCTCTAGAAGCCACCTAGGATGGCACCAACCACTGCCTCATCTGTCTAGACAGCACTCACTCAGATGCTACATTTCTATTAGTTCACCTATCGTGTCCCCCCTAAAGGACCACACGATACTGGTGACAGCAGCCGACACCCTCATGGTGTCCAATACACAGGCCCGATCTAGCTTTGCACACAGGTACTGCTTCCCAGCAGCTCTGGGAGGTAGGGTCTCCTCCTATCTCCATTTCACAGGTGAGACAACAGGCGCAGAGCAGCTAAGCAACTCGTCTGAGGTCAGAGCCAGACAGTAGCAGAGTTGAGACAGAATCCTGAACAGGCCAACCGCAGAGGCTGTCCATTAAGTTACTCTGGGGCCACCTTGCTTAGTGCTGATCACATCCAAACTCCCTCCTGAAGGGCTGGGGATACAGCTCAGGGGTACAGCACTTGCCTAGCATGCACCAGGCCCTGGACTACATCCCCAGCACTGCTAAAAAAATAAAAAAGGTAAACTACTATCTTAAAATGTTGCTTATTTTGAGCACTGAGTTTTGTTACGCCTTAGAGTCTGGATTGCAGGTGAAAATTCATTTGCTGGATCCCACATAGAATTAAACTACCCCTTCCGCTCCCACAGGAGCCTGTAACCCTCATTCTGCCTGGCTCAGGGGACAGCTGCCTGGTCAGTGTGTCCTCCCCACCCTCTGCCTTCAGGCTCTGGGCAAATCCAGGGCAGGAAGGCAGCTCTCACTCACCCCAGAAACTCCACAACCCTGACCAGCCCCCCAGCCCCAAGCCTTACACTGGTGGTCGATGAGGAGGGTAGCAGTGAAATAGTGGGCCAGGGCGACATAGTGGTGGGCCTTCACACAGGCCAGGCTGGCCCAGGAGTAGGGGATGTTCTCTTTCACAGGCACCTGGCTCATAGCCATGTGCAGCTGCCGGTAGACCTCTCCTACCTGAAACAGAAGGGACCATGGGAAGAGGAAGCCCAGCACAAGGCCACAGAAAAAGAGCTCTTTCTTCTAGGCAGCAGCCCTGCCAGAGGCTCCTCCAGAATCTGGGCGCCACGCCAAGCGACTCCTCCTGCTGCCAGCATCAGAGTTAACTGGGTGATCAGGCACCTGTCATTATGCTGGTTTTTAGGCTAAGCTGCAGATGGAATCAATGATCCATATCTGAAACACTGATGCTTGCCAAGAAGATGAGAGCCAGCAGCCTCGGCTAGGGTGGGCACACTGCCCAGGTGACAGGCAAGTGCCACTGTGGAACCCCCTCCTTCGCTCCTCCCAGGATGCCCATGCCTAAAAGTCTCAGGAACTAGGGAGTCTTACCTTGGCAGCTTCCTGCGCCACCTTCACCAGCATGAAGAACTCGTTCCGGATCCCGGGGAGGCTGATTTTCTCAAAAATGTTTTCCTGGGCTTGAGCGAGCATCATTCTAACCAGCACACTGAGCATGGCGGGGCTCATGTCATAACTCGGAGTATGAGTGAATGTCTCTTTCAGGTAGTTTAAAACTCCTACAATTACAAGGTTTTTTGCTTGTTAGTTGAGGATCAAACGTATTTCACCATGCTGCTATAGAGAATGACAGAAGTAGAATAAAGCTGGGGCTGGGATATAGCTCCGAGCCCTTGCCTAGCATGTGTGAGGCCCAGGGTTCAAGCCGCACACTGCAAAACAAACATATATATGTCTGTATGTATATGCTGTCCTACAGCATCTTAAAGAAATGTAATTCTGAAATACTGTATTACCCAGCAATTCCGCTCCTACACATATACCCAAAGAACTGAAAGCAGGGACGTAACTAAAACTTGTATGCCCCAACAGCATTACTCACAATAGCCAAAGGTAGAAACAATCAAATGTCTGTCGATGGATGAATACTTAAACATGGTACACACACATGCAATGGAATGTTTTCCAGCCTTAAAAAGGAATAAGGGACTAGAGGTGTAATGCTGTGGTAGAAACGGCACATGCTCAGCATGCACATGGCCCTGGGTTTCATCCCCAGCACCACAAAAGAAAAAAAAATTATTAAAAAGGAATGAAATTCTTTTTTTTTTTGAGGACTGGGAATTGAATTCAGTCAGGGCCTTGCATTTGCTAGGCAAGCGCTCTACCACTGAGCTAAATCCCCAACCCCAAGAATGAAATTCTGACACATGCAACAGTAAGAATGGTGACATTATGCTAAATAAAACAAGCTCAGCGTAAAAGGACAAACACTATATGATTCCATTTATTGAAGTACCTGGAATAGTCAAATTCACAGAGACAGAGACTAGAACAGAGGTTCCCAGGAGCTGGGGGAAGAAGAAAGGAAGCTGTTGTTTAATAGGTACAGTGCTTCGGTGTGAATGATGAAAGCATTCTGTGCAGATAAGTGTACTTGATGTATAAGTGTATTTGATGCCACTGAACCGTACAGTTAAAAATGGTTAAAACTGCTGGGCAGGGTGGCACACACCTGTACGCCCAGAACTCCAGGAGGGTGAGGTAGGAGGACTGCAAGTATAAGCCCAGCCTGGAAAATGTAGCAAGACTCTGTCTCAAAATTAAAAAAAATTATGGGGCTGGGGATTTAGCTCACTGATTAGAGTGCTTGCCTTGCAAGCACAAGGGCCTGAGTTCGATCCCCGGCACCACAAAAAAAAAAAACAAAAACAAACAAACAACAAAAAAAAAAAAAATCAAAATTAAAAAAAATTAGAAAGGGCTGAGGATATTGCTCAGTGCAAAGGCCCTGGGTGCAATCGCCAGCACCACATACATACACAAAAAAATTAAAATGGTAATTTTATCTTACATATATTTTGCTGTAATAAAATGTTTAAAATCTTAAAATTTTATGATACATATTTTATCATAATTTTTAAAATGTGGATTCTGTGTAAAACATTTACATCTATAGCAATCAAGGAAAGCAGCTGGCTCTCTCCTCTGTTCCTGTCTCACCTGGGATAGATGTGAGAAATTCCATCTGTTGACCTGGCAGGTGGAATGGGCAGGGGGCTCCAGGGGACATGCTCACCCAGGGGACTGGGTCACTCAGACACGGCTTCCCGCAGGGCCTCAGGAAAGAACACCCTGAACCACTCCAATGGACAAGGTCACGCCACAGACCCCAGCTGAGTTTCCCATACTTCAGAAAATTAACTGTCCCAACACTGACTGACAATCAAGCTACAGCTGAAACAGAATCGGCCACATGAACCCCAACCAACCAGTTCCTCTGGTTTTGCTACCCCACAGAAAGATGGCACTTGCTTCAGGCTGGCTGCTCCCCTCTGGCTTCCCCACATTCCCCACTGCTCTCCATCTTCCTTCTGTCTACCTTTGACATTTTGGAGACAGGTCTCAAAGTGTGCCTGCTTAAGATTCTACAGAAAGAAAGACAAGCCCAGAAATTTTCCAGTAGAAGAGATGGGATACCCCATCACTTGGGAAGCTCTGGCAGGAAGATCTCTAGTTCAGATTTAGTCTGGGCTACAAGTGAGACCCTGTCTCAAAAAACCAAAAAAAGAAAAGAGATAGACAGCCAAATGAGATTTTAGCATATCATTTCATCTGCAGGATCAATCATTTTAACGTAAGAAATTTCATGACGGCAAAGCTGTGGTACCTCACTTGCAGAGCAACGTGAATACCAGCTAAGTTCTGGGGGGTCATTACAGTCCAGAGTAGAATGGGGAGGATCCGCACACCCACAGTGAGTCTGCCCTGGACACAGGCCCTGCTAGAAGGGGGCAGCACAGACTCGTCAGACACACACAAGGTGCGCCAGGCTCTGCCCTGCACCAGGTCTGGCGACCCCAGTCTCAGTGGGCTGGCGCTAAGCTGGCTTTCTCCCCCGCCACAAAGATGGAACCACAAGGCGTCCCTACCTATCACCTGACAGAGGGCGAATGAGCATCAAATAAAGGCACGAATTCGCTTTCCTTGGTTTCAATTAGCCTCAGTCCAAAAATACTAAATGAAGCCAGGTGTGGTGGCGCACGCCTGTAATCTCAGCACTCTGGGAGGCTGCGGCAAGAGGATCGAAGTTTGAGCCCAGCCTGGGCAACTTAGTGAGACCCTGTCTCAAAATTTAAAAAGTCTGGCCGTGCTGCTCAGTAAGAAGGCCCTCAGTTCAATCACCAGTGCCAAATAAATAAATAAGAAAGAAATTCCATAAATAAATAATTCCTAAGGTTTAAATAACTTCTATGACAGTATATTTTTAGAACTGTTCTATTATCAGTTATTGTTGTTAATTTTTTACTGTGTCTAATCTATAAATTAAACTTTATAATAGGAATGTCCATATAGGGAAAAACATAATACATATGGTGTTCAGTACTATCCACATTTTCAGGCATTCACTAGGAGTCCTGGAACATGTTCCCGGTGAATAAGGGGGACCACGGCATCACGGATAAAATAAGCCAAAGCCTACATTTTCACAGTTTGGGAGAAGTTATTCCATCCCTCAGTAGAGTGGCATTATCGGAATAACCGTTAACGACAGGTCCCAGAGCAGGCCCACACGGCTTGAACCATCAAGTGAGTCTCCCCGCGTGAAGTCACACCAACGCCGGGACAGACCCGGTCCTTTCAAACTGTGAGGCCAAGTGTGGCTCTGCAGAGGCCCCGTGGCCCTCTGTCGGCAGGGTCCAGGCTGAGCCTGGCAGCCTGGCAGGGACACACCTGCGGCTCTCTGGAAGGCCTCCACGGCACTCTCCAGCCCGGCCTGAGTCTGGCGGTGGCAACGGGTCCCGATCTGGGTGTAGAGGGCCCCGATGTTGAACAGGATACTGGCCTTCTCCAGCAGCAGGTTCTGCTGACTGACTGGAACCCCGGTGAGGGAGTCATACCTGGTTAAAAGAAATGTATTCTGAGGATACAGGTAGCTTGGCTAGTTAATGACATTTTGGGTGACTGCAGGCAAAATTCATTTCTTAAACAATATCCAAAGACACACATGCACTGAGACTTGTTGCTGAGCAAGATGACAGGTCTGATCAGCCTGATTAAACATTTATCACACCCACACGCAGAAATAAGCACTCTCAGCTGGGTACATGGTGCACATCTGTAATCCCAGCACTCTGGGAGGCTGAGGCAGGAAGATTGTAAGTTGATTACAGCCTGGGCAACTGAAAGACTTTAGCAAGACCCTATCTCAAAATTAAAAATCAAAAAAAGGGTAGTGATGTAGTTTAGTAAAAAAGCCCTAGGTTCAATCCAGTCTTAGAAAAAAAAAAGACCCCTTAACCAAGATGTCCCTCAGCTGGTGAAGGGAGAAAGAAACTGTGGTACATCTACACAATGGAATATAAGTCAGCACTTAAAAAAAAAAAAGCCAGCAAGCAACGAAAAGGCATGGAGGAAACAAATGCTATGACTAATGAAAAAAGGCTATCTACTGTGTAAGTCCATGTGACAATCCAGAAAAGGCAACGCCATGGAGACAGTGAAAAGATCAGCGGTTGCCAGGAGCTGAAGGAGAGCAGAGGACAAAAGGACCTGAAGGGCAGGAAACCATTCTGCACATTACTACAGCAGGGTATGCGTGCCCTCTTGCATGCATCAAAACCCAGAGAGTATCCAACACCCAGAGGAAACCTAATGTAAACCACGGACTCCGGGTGATAAAGGGTGCCTCTCCTTTGTAACAAACGAAGCTCAGGGGTGGGGATGTTAGTAGTGGCGGGCACTGAGTTTGTACAGGGAGAGGGGAGTACGCTCTTTGCTCAACTTCGCTATGAACCTAAAACTGCTCTAAAAAATAATGTTTGTCTAAAAACTGTACATATATAGAGGTGTGTGTGTGTGTATTATATACACACATACCTACATACGGCTTCTCCTAAGTGAAATTTAGCAATACTAACCCTTTGTAATTTCTCCTGAAGTTTAAACAACTCAAGATTTTTAAATTCATGATTTAATCCAGGAAGCATCTTCCTAACTGAAGATGATGGAGAAGCCACCTTCCCTGTCACTTGCACAGGCCGCCTACTGTGTTTCTGCAGAGTCCCTGCATTTCCTTCCCAAAAGGCCGGCGTCAGGAGCTGTCTACCTGTTGCACTAAAACTTCCTTCTCCAAGTGCACCTGGGCTCTGATTAGGAATCCCCCACACACACACTCCTCAACAGTGCTTTCAGGGAAGAGGCAAGGCGCCTCTGAAGTATGGAAACTACACTAACCTTTGAAAATACCAACTCTGGAAAAGAAGCGATGTTCTGCTTCAGTTTTAAAAATCTATTTCTGTTTGCAGTACTTGTTATTAGGACAAAACGCAAAAATCCCCACTCATGCCCCACACCCCTGTCCTGTCTTAGGGGAGAATCTTGTTTCCCACCAGTCCTTCAGGGGTCCAGTGTTTCCCCGGATTTACTGACATAATGAGCCGCCCTCCAAAAAAAACTTCTCCTTGTCCCCCTTGCTCTGAGATGCAAACAGCCACAGTCTGTTCAAGCCTTATTTACAGTCTCCATCATAAATAAATATCCATCCGCTGACACATCCCGCCCCACGAGGTCTACTGTGTAAACATCAAAGGCAGAAAGAAGGGACTGCACTGCAGGAGGGGGACCTGCGACAGGTGTGGATGGGGCCTGGGAAAGCACCTGCGCAGACCTCAGGCACCTACCAGGTAAACAAGAGCCCCATCTGGCGGGTGGGTGGGAAGAACCGGCTCTCCACAAAACCCAGCTGCACGAAGTAGCCCATCAGCAGCTCAACCCCTGCCTCATCCCGGCTGGGAGTCCGACAAGCCTGGAAGAGATGAGAGAGTGTGAGCAGGTCAGAACGCGCCGCACGCAGGAACAGGAGCCGCTTGCTGCTCAGCTCTATGGGATGAAGCCAGGAACCCCCAGGCCTAACGCCCGGCAGGCATCTCCCCTTCTGTGGTTTGCTTAGGCAGCAAATGGACTGGGTGATTCCATCCTGTCCCCTCCAAATGCCCTCAATTCTCTAGGACCACAAGTGCCCCGAAGACTTGGCAAGGACCAGCAACCACCCTGCTGCTCTGCTGCACACAAAACTTACCTGCCTCAGGTCCATCAGATCTGCGATTTCATCTTCGTACAAATAACCATCTTCACTGTAATGTTCCAGGATAAAATCCTTGAAGAAAAATGAGACCAGATATTATAAGATGTGATTCATGAGGTTGAGAGTGCACTCAGTGGTGGAACGCATGCTCTGCATGCACAAGGCCCTGGGTTCCAGCCCCAGCACCAAAAAACAAAACAAAGCAAAAGGAAAGAAAGGAAAAGAAAATGTAATTCAAATGGCTGGGCATAGTGCACATCTGTAATCCCAGCACTCTGGGAGGCTGAGGCAGGGGAATCCAAAGACTGAACCCAGCCTGGGCAATTTAGTAAGACCCTCTCTCACAAATACAAATGAAGCCGGCTGTGGTGGTGCACACATGCAATCCCAGCACTCAGGAGGCTGAGGCAGGAGGATGGCTGCGAGTTTGAGGCCTGCCTGTACTACATAGTGAGTTCAAGGCCAGCCTGGACTATGTAGTGAGAACTTGTCTCAAAAAACAAACAAACAAAAACAAAATTTAAAAGAAGGATTGGAGATATAGTTCAGGGTCAGAGCCTGGGTTCAATGCCTAGTACCAAAACCAAAAAATAAATCATAGATCTGTGAAAATAGTTATATGTACTCCTACACGCACTACAGAAAAATGTATGAGAGGTTGCATGAAATAGTGATTTTTCTGATTGCAAGGATTTTTTTGATTCTGTTCATGTTTTTAGATGCTAGCATTTGTTGCACTAAAATACTGAAGTTATTTTTTATTTAGAAATATTTTTATAGCATTAAACGCTTCTGGCAGATGTCACAGATATGCAAGGGCTCAGACCTTCAACCTTTGGGCTCCCCTCAGCACTTAGGTGCAGGATCCTCTGGACAAAGGAAACTTGGTCTGGGGATGTGTTGATGCCAGCACCTCTGTGAGGGCAGAGCTAGCACTTTCACAAAGGAAACACCCCAGTGAGACTCCTAAGCCCTAGCTGGGCCCTCAACAATCCAGTGTCTGAAAACTGCTCTGAGTTCATTCAGTCACTCAACAAACACTGACAGGCACTTGCTATGAGCCAGGCAGTGCTCAAAGATCCTTCCTCTTACATCCTCCTCCTCCACTCCCCCCACCTCTGGTTGCTAAGCTGCTCAAGCTGGGCTCACACTTGCAATCCTCCTGCCTCAGCCTCCCAAAGCTGGGATTCTAAGTGTACCCCACCACTCTGGCTTATACATTATTTTAAATAATTGTGTACATGAAACAAAGTTTCATGGTATGGAACTTTCTACTTTCTGTGAGTGCTGACTCTGGCTGGCTGCAAGAAAGGTGGCCAGAGAGGCTGTCACTTACCTTTTCTCAGGTGTCTGTGTGTATTCACTTTACACACTTTGTACTTCAAAACACCTCCTGCTTTTTGTGTCATTCGGCGCCCACACGCACACACAAATACCAGTGTGGTATGTGTATACTATACAAATGAGTATGTACTGAATACACAACGGTTATGCCCTTTTTAAAACTTGGCAACATATCAAACGTTTTCACGAGCCATAAGCTACTCTATAACACCACACTTAGTGTTCTGTAATTCTCCAATTCATGTATTCATGAATTCATGCCTAATTCATGTATTCAACAAATAAACTGAGCACCTGCCATATATTGGTCAACAGTAACAAGATTTTACTTAACTTCCACTTGATAAGACACCAAATCATTTCCCGGATTTTAATGTGAGAGATAACACCTTGATAATCATCCCTGTGTACACCTCTGATTAATTCCTAAAAATAAATCCCTAACAGATAGCTTGGTGAGTCAAAAAATGCAGAAGTTTCCTTAAATTTTAATTAAAAAATAAACTGTATAATTTGGTCATTTTTAGACAACCCCAGTGAGGCTATGCTGCCCAGGCTGGTCTCTAACTCTGGGCTCAAGCCACACCCCACAGGCAAGTGCCACTGCACAGGGCTCACAACACTTCCTACTGTCTTATGATTCTGTCACAGATTTTCCTCCTCACTCTAAGTGATGACTGGAGTCAGCTCCTCTACTAACACAATGGCCATTTGTAAAAGTAGGACTGGCTTTCAACTACTATGTTATCAATGGCATTAGCAAAGGCAACATGGTCAGCAGGACAGAGCTGATCTTGGGCTCCCGGGCTGACAACCCTGAGCCCGGAGCCGAGGGCCGCCACTCACTCAGCGACACCCAGGACTAGGACCATGTCCCTCATACAGCACCATGTCCTGCTGACCTCTGCTGTGGACACCAGCAACACTTTTCTTAAAAGGGGAAATTACACTTAAGTTAAAAGAGAAACCTATGTTCATCTCATAAAAGTCAAAGAGGATTTTGATAAAATACAAATGATTAGGCATGATGGTGCATGCCTGTAATCCCAGCCCTCTGGGAGGCTGCGACAGGAAGATTCACAAGTTCAAGCCCAGCCTGAGCAATTTAGTGACTTAGCAGGACCTGGTCTCAAAAACCTAATAATTATATAAATAAATATATTCTGACTTTTGAAACTTAGTAAACTAGGAGAGATTAAATGTATTTAGAAGTGCTGGCATTGTGGCACAGTCCTATAATGCCGGCACTCAGGAGGCTGAGGCATGGGGATCATGGCAAGTTCAAAGCCAGCCTGGACTATACATAGCAAGACCCTGTCTCAAAAAAAACAAAAAAAATGTATTCAGGAATAGAAAACGTATTCAGCTGAAATCCACTACAAGCATCAGGGACAAAATAAGGTTTTTTGTCACTGCTATTAGTATAATTCTTTGTGTTTTTTTTTTGTTTTTTTTTGTTTTTTGGGGGGTGCTGGGGATCAAACTCATGGCCTTGTGCTTGCAAGGCAAGCGCTCTAACCACTGAGCTAAATACCCAGCCCACTATTAATATAATTCTAAAAGTTCTCTAGGAAACAAATTTAAAAAGGAAATGTGACGATTTGACAAAATAACAGCAGTTAGAAAATCTAAGAGCACCAACTGAAAAATTACTAAGTAATTAATTCAATAAAGTAGCCAAACAATCAAGTCAATAATGGAAAAAAATCAATATTCTTTTTTTATACAAGCAATAATCAGTCACAAAAGGTATGACAGAAGATAGTACCTTTCACAATAGCAACAAAGTACAATATTCCTAGGGATAAAGTTAATTTAATTAAGCAGACAACTATTCCACTTTACTAAAGGGCATAACATTTCATTCATTCTTTTATTTATTCATTTATTTTTTTCCCCCAGGTCCAGGATTTGAACCCAGGGGCATTCTACTACTAAGTTACATACCGAGCCATTTTTTTTTTTAATCTCAGCCTCCCAAGTGCTGAGCTAACAGGCACATGCCACCATGCTTGATTTCCAATAATGTTCTTAATCAGAAAAAAAAAACTCTCTTTAAAAGCAAAACAAACAAAACCTTGCATCTTCTGAAAAGGGAATTTATTTTGATAGTTTTTGTTTTGTTTTGTTTTGAGGTGCTAAGAATGGAACCCAGGGCTATATGCATGCTAAGCAAGTACGTGCTTTACCAGGAAGCTAAATCCTCAGCCCTAATGGTAATTTTTTTTTTTTTTTTTTGGTTTCTTGAGACAGAGTTTGGCTACGTACTTCACGCTGACCTTGAACGCACTAGGTAGCTCAGGCTGGCCTTGAACTCACAGCAATCCTCCTACCTCAACTCTTCAAGTGCTGGGATTACAGGCAGCACCACCAGCCTGGCACGTGATGGTGATTTTTACTGTGGCCACGGGAAGCCCATTTCTGAGCCAGAAGTGGTGGCGCAGGCCTGTAATCCCAGCATTCAGATGCCAGATAGTGAGGTCAGGGCCAGCCTAGACTACACAAAAGACTCTGTCTCAAAAAGTCCAATAAATACATCAATAAAACCCATTTCTTTAAACTAGAACAGAGTCACACCATGAAAGCTATCTTGACTTTAAACATCCCACAGAACTCCTCTGATTCGGCCTTCTGAGCCCCTTCTCTGGTACCTGTGTTTCTCTCAAGCACAAATGTGAAAGGCAGAAAATACAAAGTGCCCCAGACATGCCCATCTTTGCATGACTGACATCTGTAGAGTCCCTTTCAGGCTAAAATGACATGGTTAGAAGCTGTGGCTGAGTAGCAGTTAGCCATGCCCACAAAGTGGGACTTTTTTCCTCCTGCTTTAATGTGGAATCCAGCATGTGACCTATTTGGATCCTTACAGATGCCCACAAAATTCTCAAGTTTCTTCAACAGAACCCTTTAAAATGCCTGCATTCCTGTAGCTTTGGCACCAAGCAACAGACAAAGAAACAACTCCACAGATATAACTAAGGGCGTTTCTATAACTACTACATGTAAAAGTTCAGGCAGCCTTGAGAAGCTGGCATACAGCTGCTGTTCCTGAAAGGTTTTCTACCCAGAAAATCAACTTTCTGGTAAACCAGAGCCCTGAAACACTATGAACTGCCCTTCTCCCATTCCAACCTAACCTCCAACTTCCAGGGAGGATCTATAACCTGGATTTAAACAAGACTGCAGCAGAAAAGGCCCTGGGCAAAGGGCAACTCACAGTGCAGATGCTTTCTTTCAAAGTATTAACTGCTTTTCCTCCCTAGTACTGGTGATTGAACCCAGGGCGTTCACATTGAGCTACCCCCACATACCCACATACACACACAGACACACACGCCCTTTTTCTGAGACAGGTTCTCACTAAATTGCCCAGGCTGGGATTGAGTTTGCAACTCTCCTACCTCAGCTTTCCAGCATGCGGGGTTTACAGGCGGTATCACCACACCCAGCTTCTAACTGCTTTTAACAGATAAATTTTATAGTGGTCAAAATGCCATATGATAATTTTTTTCTTTTCTCAACTAAAAGTGGTCCAAGATGAGTCACTCAACAGGATTACTAAGGAAAGAGACATCATCCTTCGAAGCATTTCTCACCATGCTGGGAGTCATTCCTATCTCTCATGCCTGTGCTGTTAAAGCTCAGAGACAGGCACCATCTTTCCTTCGTTCTCTCAGTCCCCTCCTAAATGGCAGGAGGAAGTGATTCATTGTATCTCAAACTGACGGAGTGCACCTCAGGGGTGGAGCTTGTGCTCAGCACGCACAAGGCTCTGGGTTCAACCAGAAAACCACCCAAACCTCAAATTGAGGAAGGCGGGCGGGGGTTTGGAATATTCTAGGTATGGAACAGCCTTCCGGCCCCAGGCTGGGAAGAGAGCCTTGCTGTGCCTCCACCAAAGCCCTTGTCTATCTGGCCCTCCCCTGACCCACAAGGCCCTGTCTGTGGGATTTCCAGCACCCAACTCAATGCCAGGCACAGGTGGGCCTATAAGTACCTGCTAAATACAGACACCCAGGAGTTAGATAGGGGCAAAAACAAACCCAAAACTCTAGTTACTCAAGTATTGAAGAGTAGTAAATCGACATCTTTGATTTACTTTTAAATGCAATGCATCACAAAGTCAGATGGACTGATGGACAGAAACAGGGATATGCAAATGGACAGATATTGGATAAAGGAAGACGTTTCAGGTACATGGTAATAAAGCAAAATGTTAATGGTTGAATCTACAGAGTGAGTATGTAGGGGTTCACTATAAAATTCTTTCAGTTTTTCTGTAAGTTCAGAAATTTTCCATAATAAAGTGTTTGGGGGAAAAACTTGAGCTGGTCTTCCAAAAACATGCCCTAAACTGCTTATACAAGTTTAAGAATAAAAATAATAATGTAGGGTACAATTTTGAAATTCTAAAGTGCATCCACACAGACCCTCTTTGACTTGGCTTCCCGTGGAGTCCTGGGACTCAAACCAGCCTTTCTCAGGCAAACAAGATGAACTTTGGGAGCCACCAATGATGACAGCCAGAACATGCTCCCGTTCTCTGTGCAGCAGGCCAGGAGAGGGCTCAGAGTCACCCTGCAGATACCAACTGACCCCTGGCCCATGGGGCCTAAAGACACTGCAAGGAACACACAATTCCTCCATTTCCACTTTCAACTCTAAGCCCTCAACCCAGTGCTTGGAGATTTACCTTGAGGACGACTGAAAAATCGACATCTTTGGTCTCCTTCAGGCCAAGAGGAATCAAGGGAATCGTAAATGCCTCCCTACAAGGAACACAATAAGGTATATAAGCACCCCAACCCGGCCACTGTGCCTCCCATGGCCTTGCCCCAGCAGCCCAGCTGGAGGCCCCACCCTTCTCCTCAGGTCAGTCCAGCACACACCCGGCTGACAAGTTCGCATTCCATAGACAATTCTGGTCACACCCTTCCTTCTGTTCTCAAAAGGATCCCCAGCCCCTTGTGATGGCTGAATACCCCAGCCCAGGATACAAGGTCCCTACCATCTCTCCAGTCATGCTGAGAACCCACATACACCAGGTCTGTGTCTGGGGTGCTCACTGCCTCCTGCCCTGGGTTTGCTACCTGCTCCTCACCCCCATCTTCCTCCTCTTCTCACCACAGCGGGTCTCACCTATCCAATACCCGCCCCAGCTCACAAGCCTAGGCTCTCGGATGGCTTGTCCTTTGGGGCACAGCACACCAGATGTCCGCTTACCTGTTCAGGAAACACCCATCTGACACTTCAGTACACCCAGCTCCCACCCTAGAGCCAGACTTGGTCCACCATTTCATCTCCATTCCCAGTGCCTCCCACTCACCACTTACTGGGGCATCCCACAGCTACCCTGGGGGTGCTCCCTGAGCCTACACTCCTAGGGGTGTAGGCCAGCAGGAAGTGGCCAGTGCAGCCTGTGTTGTGCAAAGAGGGATTTAGCTCCCGACCTGTAACAGGAGACCTCCAGCCCGGCCCAGCGAGGAGGGCAGGAATGCTGGGCACGGTGAGTGGACAATGGGGCTGTAAGCTGAAACTGCCACTGTGGCACAGCTGTGCTGAACGCAGGTTAGACACAGCCCAGGCATGCGGCTTCCCCAGAGCCCGCCAAGAAGCCCAGAGTCCGGCGGAGGGACCCGAGGGCAGGCCAGGCCTCGCTCCCCCAGGCTCAGACGCTGTCCTATCCTCAGCCCACTCTGGCCTGAGGCACACTCTGCTCTCCCCATGACAACCGGGCAAGGAGAAGATGAGAAACAGGTGTCCGAGGACCCAGCCCCAGTGTGGCGCTGGGTTTTCTCGTCTGCACAGTGAGATCATTTCTTTCCTACCTGCCTCACGGAAGTGTTTAAGAGATCCACAGTACTAGGAAAGAAACTTTTCTTTTTTTCTTTTTTGGGGGAGCACCTGAGATCAGAAGAGCGGGAAGAAGGTACAATGTGGACTAAGAATCACGGAAAGGTGTCTGTCCCACTGAGTGACAGCTGCTACTGGTACAGCACCAGGGCAAGAAGGCAATCAAGGTTTTCTCTCAGCACCGCCAAATCCTGGCCCCGCTGCCTGGGGTAGGACCTGTGAGAGTGCTGAGGAAAGAAACGGCTTTGAAAATGGCTAGAAGGACGCCAACACAAGGTGCTATTGGGAATCTGCACACGTCACCCTCTCCTAAATGACAAGGAGGATTGACTGAGACCACTCCAGAGCCACAGTGACCACACAGGGGCCCTAAGTGTGTGGCTCTGGGGGAAACCCCCATGACGGCCACCCTTGCTGTCTAACACAGCAAATAAAAGTATGAAACAACCTCCATTTATTACCAAATTCTGCCCCACCCCACCTCTTCAAGGACCTGGACCTTCTGGGTAAACACTGGAATTGAACGCCAGCATCTGGGCTGGAGGACCTCCTACGCATTGTTGCTGACCAGACTCTCAGACTGCTCCTGGGGCCCCCGGGTGAGGTGGCCAGGCACAGGCACCCAAGTCTTGCACAGCTCTGAACACCCAGGGGACCTGCAGAGGCTCAGGATGGGGGAATGCACATTCCAAGGGACTCCAAGTCCTCAAATGTCTTCCTTCTGTTAATCCAGTGAACTATTTTGCCCCTGGAGCCCACAAACTTTTTGAGAAGCCTCCTTTCCTTGAAAAATATGTACATAAATCTTTTTTGGAGTTATTTCTTCTTAAACAGGGGCTTCCACTACCACTCTGCCCTCAAAAAATGTAGCTCATCCTGGGTGGAGGACTTTCTGGGCTTTTCTGACTGCCACACCTCAATATCCCACCACCCACAAACACTCCCTAAAGAATGCTTCTGAAGAGCATTCATTTCTCGAATATTTAACAGGATACATTTCTGAAGTGTCTCCATTGCACGGGCTTCTTGGAGACTCAGGTGACTCCCCTAATCTTTGTTGCAAAAGACCCCTAACAAGGTAATTTTGAGTCTCTTGCATCCTATCAAGCAGAAGACCCAGGAGCAGGCCCTGTGCAAGGTGCAGGGCTGAGGGGAAAGGCCAGGCCACACAGGCCGTCTGGGAGGCCAGCTCTCACAGCCACCCAGAGAGGCGCTTCCAGGACATCTTTAGGCAGAATCACCATGCACCCTACATGAGAGACGCCACCTCCCCGCTGCACCCAGACACATAACTAACTCTCTGTAAACCACATTCCAAGGGGCCCCAGGAAAAGTGTCTTTTTGTCCAGCAATCCAGGTATTTCCCACTCAACTCCACGGGCTCATCCCTTTAACCTGGCACTTGGCTCAAGCCCAAATCCAATCACCATCAGTTCCCGGAGGAGGGCTGCCAGCCTTTCCGTGCACCACCTCAGAGGTGGGCACACTCACACGCTGCCTACTTACTCCATGTTCTGGTACACTCCCACCGAGATGTTGAGACCCTCCAGTTCCTCCTTGAGCATCTGCAGGTCCGAGTTGACGAAGCTCAGCTCCAAGCGCACCTGCTCCCGCACCTTCTGGTTTGTGGCTACTCTGTTTGAAGAGAAGAAAGAGAAGAGGCCTCAGCCAAGCATCCCAGCTACCAGATGGGCAGAGCCAGCCTCTAGCCCCTGCTTGGGGAGGCTGCCTGCAGATGAGTGCTAGGCGTGATCAGCTAAGGTGTCTCCAAGATGCTGGGCACCTGCCCCATTGTAAGCCACAACTGCTGGCAAAGGGACCTGAGGATGTAGCCAACGACACTGTGAGCTTATGGATGTAAATCCTAAAATCCCTGCAAAGACATGACCTTGAGAAGAGACTGCTCCCAGTCACTCCCTACAAGGCCATAAATGATCCCCTTAAAAGGATATAGAGGGGTTGGGGATTTAGCTCAAGTGGTAGAGCGCTTGCCTGGCAAGCAAAAGGCCCCGAGTTCAATCCCCAGCACACCACCCGCCCCAAAAAAAGGATATAGATAAACTGACAAGCTCAGTGGCCCATGCCTGTAATTCCCACTACTTGAGGGCTGAGGTAGGAGGATCTCTTGGGCCCAAAAGTTCAAGGACAGCCTAGGCAACAAAGTGAGACCACTGCGGCACACGGTGGAACACGCCTGTAATCCCAGCACTCAGGAGGCTGAGGCAGGACAATCATTGTGAGTTTGAGGCCAGCCTGAGCTATATAGTGAAATCCTGTCTCAAAAAATTAAAACAAAACACAAAAAAATGTGAGACCATTGTATCAAAAGGGGCAGGCGGGGGTGGTGACCAAAAATTCTCAACAAACAAGGTTTTGTAAATTCTTACAAAACCTAACAGGGCATCTACAAAAACTGACAGCTAAACTCATACTTAATGGTGAAAGACTGTTTTCCCCTTCTGAAGAAGGCAACCTTCAAGTCTGCTTTTGCCAATCCTCGTTTTTGTTTTTGTTTTTGCGGTACTGGGGATTGAACCCAGAGCCTTCGCACTGAGCTATATCCCCAGGCCTTTTAGTTTTTCTTTTGAGACAAGGTCTCACCAATTTGCCGGGTGGCCTCAGCCTCCCAGGTGCTGGGATTACATGTGTGCACCACCACACCTGGCTCAATCCACTCTTGTCATTTCTAACCAACACTGTACAAAAAATGTTCATAGTAGCCAAAAAAGTAGAAACAGATAATCCAAATGTTAACTGACAAAATGTGTGACACTCACGTGGTCTACTCACGGAATAATAGCCTTCATCAGCAGAGAACAAGCTCTGCCCAACTTTTCAAGCAGAGGCTCTGACATCTACTCAAAGGTCTTACAGATGCACCTTCATTCTTACAGATGAGAAATCACAAAAATAACAATGGAATGACGACGGGGAGGCACCCAGCCAGACCTGTGCTGAGCACAGGCGCAGGAACCACCCCTCGCAGGCACTACAATCCTCCTCACTTCATGGATGAGGAAAGCCGCAGTCACCAGCCCAGAGCTCTGGACACCTGGAGAGACTATCTGACCCCAGCTTCTTCCTCAGCTAGGAAGACCCAGCCAGTTGTCACCTGCTCACTCTGCTCCCACCCGCCCACCTTCCTCCAGAGAGCCACTGGCTGGCCCTCTTCCTCTGCAGGCTGCCCCTCTGCTGGACTCTCCTTCACCTCAACTCCTGGCTGCCCAGACAGTTTCCACACCCATGTATTTGAGCTTCCCCCGCACACATGAGCTACTGGAAACTCAGCTTGGTACCGTTGGTTTGGGGATTTCTCTGGGGGTGGCTTGACCCTCAGCAAGAAATAACATTCTATATCACAAGGTAGTGCGTGGACAACCCTGAAACGAAGCCTTACAAAAGCGAAAGTAGTGATGCACTCCAACACAGTCTATTCTACTCTAATACCCTCTTTGAAAAAACAAAAAACAAAAAACGATGTTTGCACCAACTGAATTTCTGACAATCCAATTCAATTCTGATTCCAACTTCTAGAATTAGCGCAGACCCCATAGATTTAGGGCTCGGTCCCACAAGAGTCCCCACTGCAGGCAGCAGTCCCAGGTCCCAGGGGAAGGACCTGACGCCTGGACTCCTGACTGACAAGCTATAAATCAGGGGTACCTACAACCCCTCTTCAGATTTGGTAACCCAGGAAAACTGGCTAATTCAGAACAGCCAAATGGAAGAGATGTACAGGACAAGGTACAGGAGAGAGGTGTGGACAGACCCCGTGACTTCTCTGGATGGCCACCCGCCTAGCACTTCAATGTGTTCATCAGCCTGGAAGCACCCTGCACCCCACCGTTTGGTTTTATAGAGATTTTGCTGCCTGAACCTGATTGACTAAATCACTGACTTCAATCTCCAGGCCCTCTCTCCTCTCTGGCGGTGGGGATGGGAGGGGGAGCTAAGAGCTGCAATCCTCTTATCGTGGCTTGGTCCTTAGGGGATCAGGCCCACCATGAAGCCTCCCAGCAGAACTCATCTCATTAGCATACAAAAGATACTCTTATCACCCAAGAGATTCCAAGGGTTTTAGGAGTTTGGTGCCAGGAACCCAGAGGACAAGGGTTTTAGGAGCTCAGGGACCAGGAACACAGGAACAAAGGGAACAAAGACCAAATATTTATTTTTTATTATACCACAGCAACCCACTGAATTGATTTCATTGCCTATTCTGGGCCAAGCCTGCAGCTTGTAAAACCCATGCTACACAGGTGTTATTGGACAACAACTGATTTACTAGCCCACAGTGTCCACAAGATTCAGGGAAGAAAAATTTCTCAGGAACAGTTTCACTTCTTAGCAACGTGTTTCCTTTTGGCTAATGAGTATATAATGTAGTCCAAATCACATTCCCTGCTTCACACTGCCTGCCAGGAAGCCCAGGGACAAACTGTGGCTCACATCTAAGAAGGTGTGCAAGACTTTTGTGGCACGGACCAGCCTTGCCTCCTGCTAAATCTCTTCTTAAAAAAAAATTTTTTTTTTTTGGTGCCGGGGATTGAACTCAGGGCCTTGCACTTGCTAGGCAAGCACTCTAACCACTTAGCTAAATTGCCAGCCCCACTCTCTTCTATTCTTCCTCCTGCCCCCATATCTTCACTCATTTTTGCTTTAATCCTATGTTGTACAAGGGTGTAAATGTGTGTCAAATCTACTTTGCAAGGAGGCAAGATAAACACTGATAACTCCTACAGGACAAGCCTTCTATTTCTTTGTATAATAATCCTTTCTATATCACAGGGGCTCAACCCACTCAGTTTGACCGGCTCTTGGCAACAGAGTGGGTCCAAAATAAACATGGAAGCTGGGCATGGTGCTGCACACCTGTAATCCAGCAGTCCGGGATGATGAGGGACAAAAATGGCAAATTCAAACCCAATCTGGGCAACTCAGCAAATTAGCAATAAAAAATAAAAAAAGCCTGGAGATATAGCCTAGTGTGAAGGCCCTGTGTTTAATCCCCAGTACCACAAAACATAAAATAAACATAGAAAGGAAGGCCTTAAAACTTTCATCTAAAAAAAAAAAACTTTCATCTAAATATTCAGAGAACATCCAAGTAATGGCAACTCTTGATTTCTCCATTTTTATATATTAATTTGCTATGCTATGCATCCTCTCCCTGCCTTGGCAACAATTTACCACCTAAGATTTGCAACCAATCATCAAGCTGCTCTTTAGATGTAGCCCTCTTATGTGGGGCACTCTTAAAAAAACAGTAAGTAGCCAGAAAGGATGTCAGGGATGATTTCCACAATGCTGCCTTTTAGGTGTGAAGATGACTCAGAAATCAACCCCAGCGTCTGAGCAGTTTCTATATGGGCAGTGATTTGTGTTACTGATTCATTGGTGGAAGGTTGTTTCCTGAATAATGTGCAGCAGTTCCAGATGGTGAGCGTGCCCAGCTATCTCTGAGCCGAGGCTGGAGCAATGGAGAAAAAGAGAATCAGCTGGCCCAAATCAGGGATTAAGGTCAGAGCCTTGGTCTTGTCGATGCCAGTGCTCTGTATCCAGGCTGCCTTGCTGAATGAAAACAAATGGCTGCTATGAGTCTTTTCAGAAACCAGCCTTTTTCAAAAGCTTTTGCTTGGGAGATACACACCGCAGCTGCTGTGGTCTAGCGGCTGATGTTACAGCCAAAAGAGAACTTGTGGCTGACCAGGATGAGGCACAAGGGAGTTTCAGTCCCTTCCTGCTCAGAAAGGGCTCCCGTGAGTCTCCATGCCCTCCCTCTGGCTTATGCCCTCAAGGGAAGGCCCTCTCCCCCAGGTTTCTCATGAGGAGCAGCACACAGTGCAAGAAGGAAGGCCACATTCAACTATGTCCTCTTACTCCTGACCATATCCACATGCTCTCCTTTTCTACCATCCCAGACTCCTACGTGACAACGGTGTCTCTGCCCCAAGTCCTACAGTTTCTTAACATGCCCATGTTGGGTCTTAAGGATACGTGTGAATTTTGCATTCTGACTTATGTGCCCCTATTTGTTTTAGTGTAAAATTTTCCCCATCCAAGTCTTTTAACAAAATTATCTCTCTGGAAACAGGTGTCACACTGATCCAGGGACTTGCACCCACTTCTGAGACCTTCCTGGAGCAACTCAGCTGACTGTAGGGAGCGGTCTTCACCCTCTCCTTCCAGGAATTGCTCCCGAATCCTGATGTGCCAGGGATTCAGGATGCTGGCAAAAGACTATGCCCTTCCCTTGTGTGGCCACCTAGCTGAGGAAGAACACGAGCTGGGCTGGCAGGACGGCTGCCCCGCCTGTCTCTCAGGTGTCCCCACCACGGGGCCACTGCAGATGCATACTGAACCCTCACACCTGCCAACATGAGCCGTCATTAACCTCAAGTCGCACTCACTACAGCTGCAGTCACCCTGGCCTAGCATTTTATGACCCTCTAGTCAAGAGTCAAAAGACTGAAAAAAGAGTCAACAGACTGGACCAGAAACCTGTGTAACTTGTTCACTTGTCTTTCAGGGCTTTGCCTTTTTTCCCCATAAACTACTTGTCAATATTTAAAAGTTCAACAATCAAAGACTCAAGAAAAAAAAAAATCTCCAACTTCTCCTCAGGGTGAGAAAAATCAGATCTGGCAACTCACACTACAGTTGTCCCTCCACAGAGGGTGTGTGCTGTGCACTTCACCCCAGTCCCCACCACCCCAGCCCCATTCACTCATTTCCACAGGCACCTGAGACCCCATGCGCCTTGCAGCGAGGTGCTCCTGATCTAGTACAATGACTACCAAGGTACAAGCACACCTGGATCCCAGAGAGACTGTGTGATCTTAAGTCTCACAAAGACAACCATTTCAGTTTGGGAGAAACATATCATCATATTTCTATCCCAGCTTTTCTCAAAGGTGGTGAAGAATTGGAAAAGCAGAGAGAATATTGTCTTTGCTGACTCTGAAAGGACACCTTTAAAATATCTGCTAGCTTCCCAATAAAACTCCAGGGAGCTCACAGATTCTGAGCTGATACGGGTCGGAGACAGAGAAGATCTTGAAGGACCCGCCCGGCATGGTGTGCAGGTAAGGGCTGGGACCATCACCGCCAACCCTGCACGTCTGCATTTTCTAAACCTTCCCTGGCCCCCATTCCAACTGTCGTACTTCCATGTGGGTCTGCAGTGGGGTCACCTGGAACTCCGAAGAAAGAAGGATATCAAGGGCCAAAGAAGAACTCAAATGACCCCTGACCACAGCAGCAGCCACATAATCACTGTCCAGGGACACCACAGGCCCAGAGCTGGACTTGGCCAAATGCCCTATTTGTTTTCCAGAAACCATTGGTTGAGTCAGATTAATAAATACCTTCAGAGTTTCCTGACAACATTCTCCAGAGGGGCACTCTGCACTGCTAGGTCACTGCGAGAATCATTAACAACTCCACCCCACCCCCACTCCTCCTGCTAACTTGACAATGAGCCTGAGCCAGGCCTGGGCCGCATGCAGAGAGGCTGTTTGTGCATGCAGAGAGGCTGTTTGTTAGCTGGTGTCACTAACAGAATAAACAGCACTGCCCTAGTTCCTGCCTGAGAAACTCCAGTCTGCTGTTCAACAAGGCCTCCCTGAAGACCCATGTCTCTGAGGCTGTGCCACCCTAGGTCACCCGAGGCCAGTGTAGGTGAACCTATGGCACATGTGGTATCTGTGGTTCTTTTAAGACAGAAGATGTTAATGTATGAGTTGTTTTTTTCTAAACTGAAACCTCAGTATTCAGGTTTAATTGCAGCGTTGGCTTTGTGATAAAGAAGTGGGTTTTGGGTGGCAGTTGGGGCACTTGTCTCTAAAAGGTTCGCCGTTGCTGCCCAGGTCAACCTCTATCACATCTGTTTCATCCCGCCATAGAAAATATCACTTCTTAGTGTGATCTGGTCTGTTTGCTCACGGACTAAAGTCTCCCTTGTGGGCTGAGGGGTAGCTCTGTGGCAGAATGCTTGCCTGCTACACACAACACCCTGGATTCAATCTCCAGCACCGCAGAACTGTCCCCCTTAGTAAGAGATGAAGCACAGCGTGAGCACAACCTCATCTGCACTGCACACAGCCCTCCCCCTGGCACCGCCCGCCTGCCACTTAAGAGGTGCTCAGTGAATCCCTGAACCGGCAAATCAGCACAGCCCACTCTGAGGGAGGCCACAGCACAGGGCTGCCCTTTCGGCTACAGAGCTGGCCGGTCCAAGTGTCAGCCAGGGCTCGAAACCACAGAACACACCAGCCTTCCAAGCTCAGGGCAGGGGGTGCCAAAATCAGGCAGCCTCCTCTGAGCTGCGCAGGCCTCCTGAGGGTGACCACGCTATAGGAAGCTGAGAGTTCCCAGGTCCAGACTTCTCTTGGAACAGGGACACTATCAGACATTTTAAAAGCTAAAAGTTACAGCATCTTCCCAGTCCTCTCCAGTAACAATCTCCCTTGCACCCAGCTGCAAAAGGAGCTGGAGAGGAGGTTCGTAGACAGCTTCCTGCCACCCAGGAGTGACAAACCCAAAACAGGCACAACACTGTTACTCCTGGTCAAGTGGCAGGCTCCAGGGAGTTATTCTTGTGGGCCCCGGTGGTATTTCACAATAAAAATAGGTGAAAGTAATTCACACGGTCATTAAAAACACAGTCAAACAACAAAGAGAGTAACACAAAAAGGGAGAATCACCTCCACCCCCGTCCCCATCCCAGTCTTGTTCCCAAGAGCCAACTGCTAATGGTTTGTCCTTTTGTACATGTATAAAATCACGTGTCCAAATCCTTTACACACACACACACACACACACACCCCACATATCCATGGCATGCTGTGCTCCTTTCTTTTTTCTTTCTCCCTCCCCTCTTTCCCTCTCCCTTCCTCTCCCTCCGGCTCTCGCTCTCACAGTCTTACTCTCTTGGTTTCTCTCAAGTACCAGAGATTGATCTCAAGGCCTTGCACAAACTAGGCAAGTGCTCTACCACTGAGCTACATCCCCAACCCTTGTCCTGCACCCTTCTTTTCTCCCCTTAATAGCTCATTGATCTTTCACACCTGAAATGAATTTGCCCCAAGGTCAAGGTCAAAAACCCTCTTCCAGCTCTGCCGAGTGCTTGGGAGGCAGTGCCTGTGACCAGCCCAGGCTGGGAGCCCAGAGCCTCATGGCTCTTTTTAGTTGGTGTGTTTGTATTTCCCAACATCCTCTCAAGCAGTCTTTGTGCTTCCCAAAGACCCCAACAGTGAGGCTGACCCAGTGAAAACACCCATTATCCAACAGTGTGCAGACATTTGGGTACTCCCCTCCCCTAGCCCGCCCCACCCACCCCCACATCTCTAAGAGTCTGAGGAAGCTCCAAGGGAATTGTAGTTTCCAACAAGGAGAATGAGCCCTTCCTTGCCAGGTTTGGGGTTCAGGCCCCTGCAAGCCCTCCACACCTCTTCCAGAGGTACCTGTTTCACTTACCCAGGAAGCAGGTACGATGCCCGCCTTGACTATCTTGTAAAAGGTGGCAAGGGAGACAAGGACCACCCCCAGAACTCAAGGAAGAAACTGTGTACTCTGTAAACAAAAGGACACTAGTACATGTCTTTTGTTGAATTTAAAGGCTTGTGGAGGGTTGAGAGCTACCTAGATGTAGGTGAGCCCTCAATGAGTTCTGTGCTTGATAAGTAACTATTTTACCACCAAAGTATAACAATGAGTGCCCCAAGCACACGGGCTGTACTGTGTCCCTCTCATCAGCTGACTCTTCCTGTTTTGACTTTTTTTTTTTTTTTTTTTTTTTTTTTTTTGGTGCTGAGGATTGAACTCAGGGCCTTGCACTTGCTAGGCAAGCACTGTAACCACTGAGCTAAATCCCCAGTCCGCTCTTCTTGTTTTGAGACAAGGTCTCTCTACATTGCCCAGGCTGCTCTCAAACTACTGGGCTCAAGGAATCCTCCAGCCTCAGCCTCTCAAGTAGCCAGGACTATGGTGCATCCATCTGTAACCAGCTAATGCCCCTTTCATTAGAAAGGTGGATACTGGAACAGAAATATCCTATTCTCTCCTTTCTGCCCTCTTTTCCTTTATACATTCTACACACATTTACTAAGCAGTGACTCTACTCCAGGCATCGTGCCAGGCAGTGGAGAAACTGTCAAGTCCCAGAGAAAGCAGGGAGGACAAACACCAAGAGATGATAACTGAACTTCAACGGAGACGGTTCACTCGGCTGAAGCCAGGAGCTCAACCGTCCATGCCCTCCCCAGACACACAAATGGGGAGGGCAAAATGCCTGCCTTTAACATGACCGTGCTCTAGGCAAGAAAGGACCCACTCCAGGAAGCAGCAACGAAGGGAGAGCAGAAGCTGAAGGGAGAAGGCAGGCTTGGCACTGTAGGGAAGGCTGCTCCGCCCTCAGGGGAGCCAGACACCTACTTCAGAAGGTTTTCTGCTCCTGTCCTCATCCGCACGGCCTTCAGGATCTGCTGATTCAAAGCAGCCCTTTGATTCTGTAGTTTGCTCCGGCCGGTTTGTGCAAGGGGGTTACATCCCTGCGAGAAAAAAAAAAAAATAGGACATGCTCCTTTAGAGGTGAACCACTCTAAAAACGACAATCATGTTTAATACAACAGATGTTTAATATTAAATGCATGTTGTTATTCTCCACGTCCTCAGCTCCATCAGGAGCCCCCAAGACCCTGCGGATGTTGGGACATTCGTTAGAAAGCTTCACGGGACGTGGTGCATGGCTGTACTTGTGGCTATGACTCACCAGAGAGGCTTAATAAGGACGCATACGTAGCTGGATCATAAGGAAGTGCAGGAGCGAGAGGAATTGAGTGCAGGCTCACTTCACACTGACTCTCACCCATGATGGGTCACAGTGTACCCTTCCCCGCCTCTAAAGACCCAGCAACTCTCACTGGGCACGGTGGTATACATCTGTCATCACAATACTCTGGCAGGCTGAGGCAGGAGGACTGTAAGTCTGAGCCCAGCCTGGGCAACTCGGAGACTCAGGGAGACCCTGTCTCAAAAGAAAAAAATAACTAATCCCAGTACTTGGGAGGCTGAGGCAGTAGGATTACCATGAGTTGGGGGCCCACCTGGGCTATTCAGTGAGTTCAAGGCCAGCCTGGACCATAGAGTAAGACCCTGTCTCAAAAAACCAAAAAATTAATTAATGTATTAATTAAATAAATTTAAAAAGAGCTGAGAAGGTAGCTTGGTGCCAAGGCCCTAGGTTCAATCCTGAGTACCAAAAAAAAGAAATAAAATTTTATTAAATGTAGCAACTCATACGCAATGTCTCTACCCACATTAGCTCATCAAGAGAATTAACACCCAGAACTTTCACTGGGAGCTGATCACACAAGCACACTCTGCCAGCAAGTACCAAAGTTCCAGGCTCCCGGAAGGAAAGCAGGTCTTCATCACAAACCAGGCTGTGTGCGCCACCAGCCTAGGCGCTGTAGGCCACACTTACCAGCTAGGACTTGTGGGAATAACCAGGGCACAGGTTCCCAGACAGCGGCCGGGACCAACTGACACGCAGGCCTCACTCAGGACAGCAGCCTCAGGCCTGCTGGTTGAACTGTTTCCCACACGATGGTACACACAATTTGTCACGTTTTTTTCACCCTGAGATTCTCTATCACAAAGTGCTCCTTAGTAAGGTGCTCTGGGAGGCTGAGGCAGGAGGACTGTTTTACAAGGTCAAGCTCAGCCTGGGTAACTTAGACACTTAACAAGACCTTGTCTCAAAATAAAAAATGAAAAAAAGTTGAGCATGTAGCTCAGTGCAAAAAAGCCTGAATTCAACCCCCAGTACCACCAGAAAAAAAAAAAAATATTCCTCAAACACAAGTGTTTTGTTTTGTGCGTGTGGTACTCTGGACTGAATTTGGGCCTTACATGTGCTACACAAATGCTCTACCACCTGAGCTATGTCCCTAGTCCCATCTTCTTCTTTATTATTATTATTATTATTATTATGTTATCCTAGTGTGTGTGGTATCATTGCAATTCTGAACTGCATTTCCCTGATGCTTAATGACACTGAACATCTTTTCACTGGCGTAGGCTGGAGCATGTGCTCAATCCTCAGCATCATTTAAAAAAAATTCCCTCTGCTTGTTTCCAAGGCTACAGCTTAGGACCAAACTGCCACAGGTTAAGAACTTCCGTCCCACATCGGTCTTTGTCTTGGTCCTTGTCTGTGGAATGTGGTGGGGTATGTGATAAACGTCTTTTCATGGGCTTCTTGACCTCCTCTGTAGATTTTCTCTGAAGAAATATCAATTCAGATCCTCTGCCCATTTTTAAACCAGATTATCCATCTTTCTATTTGTTGGGATCAAAAGCATTATTTGATTGACTGCAAAAGCAAGCATCTCATTCTTCGAATCTGCATGCTTTATTGTAAGCGAAGGTAAACATTTTCTTCATATACTATTGATCCCTTGGATTTCTTCTTCAGTGAATTAGCTGCTTATGTTCTTTCTGCACATTATTTCCAGGGGCATCTGGATTACAATGTCTTATCCTATAAAGTTGTTTTGGTTTTTTGAGACAGAGTCTTGCTTTGCAATTCAGACTGGCTTTGAACTCACTATGTAACCTACACTGGCCTTGAACTTGAGGCAATCTTCCTGCCTCAGCCTCCTGAGTGCTAGGATTACAGGCATGTGTCACCACACCCAGCTCCTATAAAGTTTAAAATCAGAAAAAAAAAAAAAAAAAAAAAAAAAGTTTCATTTACACCTAATGGTGTCCTCCCCACCCAGACAGAAGCCCTGGAATCTGAGTCAGGACCACATTCCTCACAGCAGCTTATCTGCAGGACCTGCCTGCTTGGCTACTCCCTGGGAGCGGCCTGGAGGGCTGTATTCTGTGACTCTGCGCACACCCAGCCTCCCCAACCCAGCCCTGCACCACGCCCACAACCTGCGCCCCAGGGAGAAGGGGGGTTACCTGTGGCCCAACCTCCTCAGGGGTCCCTGTTTCAGTGGTCTCTGGACTAGCAGGTCAGACATGCTGCACTTCTCCTTCTACAAAGATTTCTCATTCTCATCCCCAGCAAGTCCCACCATTTGTCGCTCATGAAGTCCCTCACCTGGTTTTTCCTGTCTCATGTGGACACCTTCTCCAAGTTCAAACAAACTGTATGGATACTCAGAATCTGAGCTGGAATGGATCCTGAAGTTAGTATCTTTTTTTTTTTTTTTTTCTCCTGGTACTGGAGATTGAATCCAGGGCCTTCTCACTGAGCTATATCTTCAGCTCTTTTTTATTATTTAATTTTTGAAACAGGGTCTCACTAAGTCACTAAATTGCCCAGGCTGGGCCCAAACAGGTGATCCTCCTGCCTCAGCCTCCCAGAGTGCTGGGATTACAGGCATGTACCACCAAACTGCTAAAATTAGTATCTTTTAAACCATTAAATAATACCTGATTTAAACTCAAAATCCTTTTCAGTTGTAAGATAAAAATGTCTTTAATGTTAATTTAATTCTAAAAGCCTACAATAATTATCAAGTCTCTTTCCTTTCCACTTCTGAAAAGTACTATGAAGTCAGACTCAGTTACCAGACTCAGTTACCTGGTTCACCAGTGCTGTGTTTTATTTTACAAATAAACCTTAACAATTAATCCCTTTATGTACATTCCCAGAGCTCAGATAAGCAGCCATTCCAGCACAGGATAAGAACTTTTTCCTGCTTCTAGACTTTAACCAACTTCTGGAATTGCTACGCCCTAACCAGCCCACAGATGTGGGGTCAAGTTGCTAGATAAAACATAGGAATGCTTAGGTTTGATTTGACTGAGTAATTGGACCCAAAACTACATTACTTCTTACTGACAGGTAGGAATGCTAGGCCTGCTGGGAATGACAGAAACACCCACTGGGCAGCCAGGAAACTGAAGAGAGCTGAGTCTGGCCAAGACCACCAGAAAGACCACCAGGAATCAGCAGGGGCTCCTGGGGTTGGGGGTCCCCCTCGCACAGGCCTCACCCACACATTTCTCCTCCCCAGTTTTGTCTAATAGCCCGACTTTCAGACCAGCTCCTGCAACTCAACGGCAGAGACTCCTTCATGACAGGACACTGAACTGCTCAAAAACTAGAAAGATCTGTGCCAAGGAGAGGGAAGCACCTAGCTCCCCAGCTTGGGCTGGGACCCAGGGCCACTCACTGAGCGGTCCTGGCCTTACAAGTTACTGCTGACAAGGTCTTGCAATGAAGTAAATCTTTCCTCTACATAGAGACCATTCGGTTCCCTGAGCAGGATTAGGTTTGGGCATTTAGGTCTGTCTTAAAATGTGGAAAGACAGCCTGACAACTCCTGCCAAGAAAAGCCAAGCACTGAGGGAGTTCTCAGCACCACTGCTAGCTTGGCGCACCTCTCCTGGGAATCAGACACCTATGTGGGCCCTGGGACAGCACCTAAAATGCCACAATTTTGAGGCCAGGAGGTTAAGTGAGCTACTAGAGCTTTCCTCAGCTCACGGATGGTGTGTGAAACAGGCGCAGCCTGTGTGGAGATGCTGGGTGGCTCGCCTCCCAATCCCCAGGTGCACAGTCACTGCTTCCTGGCTGAGGGCTGCCCAGCATCACCCCACACCCTTTGGGGAAATGCAATCCACGCACACTCTCCCACCTCACAGTCCACGTCAGTCACGGATGGTGAACTCCTACTAATCTCCTTCCCGAGGTGAAGAACATCTGACTTGTGCCCAGCCAGTTGGAAAATCAAGTCCCTGGCCCTAAAACTGGTACAAGGGTAAGCACAGGAAGTAAGACAATCAAGCTCGATCAGAGCTCATCAAAAAGAGACCCTTGCTAAAGCCAGACATGGTGGCGCATGCCTGTAATCCCGGCACTTGGAAGGCTGAGGCAGGAGGATTGCCCAGAGTTTGAGGTCAGCCCAGACAATGTAATGAGGTCAAGGCCAGCCTGGACTACATAGTGAGACCCTGTCTCAAAAAAAAAAAAACAAAAAAGGGGTTGGAATTTAGCTCAAGTGATAAAGTGCCTGCCTAGCAAGCACAAGGCCCTGAATTCGATCCCAGAACCCTCACCCCACACACACCCCCCAAAAAGAGACTCTCACTATCCTTGAATCTAGGAAGATTCAGATTCAGACCAGGCAGCCACATTACCACCAGGAGCAGAGCCTCTTCCCAGAAATGGAACCAACCCAGGAAAAACAGACCTGAAGAACAGCTCTGGTGACTGCATGTGAGCCCCTGATCAGCCAAACCAGAAGCTATTCCTCTGCACCTCTCAGTTACAGGAATAACTGAGAATTCATTCCCTTCCTTGCATAAGCCATTTTTCAAACTGAAGTATAATTTACATATAATAAAACACAGATTTTAAGAATGTAGTTCAATGAATTTGGACAAATATATATACCTGTAGAACCACCACTCTACTCCCATCAAACTACAGAACATTTTCATCACCCCCAGGCCACCAATACTCTATCACCATAGGTTTCTGCCATTCCAGAACTTTATAAACTGAATAGATACATAGTATGTATTATCTATGTCCAGCTTGTTTTGCTCAATATATTTTGAGACTCATCCATGTTGATGTTCAACAGTCATTTGTTCCTCTTTTATTACTGAGAACTCCATTTGTAGGAATGTACAGTGGTGTGTTTATTTCATAGCACCTCCAACTAAAAAGTCCTAGAGTAAGTTTACCTAGACTGAAAGCCTTTCTTTTGTCAATGTACTCCCACATCCCGAGTACAATCAGATCATTCACATGTTAAAAAAAAAAAAGTAAGAGCTTCATTTAGCAGGCACAGTGGCACACACCTGTAGTCTAAGCTACTTGGGAAACTGAACGAGCAGGATTAATTAAGATCAGGAATTTAAAGCTAGCCTGGGAAACACAGTAAGACCCCATCTCACCAAAAAACCCCAAAAAGGCCAAGTATCGTGGTACGTACCTGTAATCCCAGCACTCTCAGATGCTGAGGCAGAAGGATTGCATGTTTGAGTCTAGTGTGGGCAATTTAGCAAGACTTTGTGTCAAAAAAGGGAGGGTAGGGTGGCTGGAGGGGTGAGGTGTCTCAGTGCAAAGGCTCTGGGGTTGATTCCCCAGTACCACCAAAAAAAAAAAAAAAAAAAAAAGCAACACTTAGGTAAAAACTGAAGACAATTAATTTGGAAGAAATGATGGAGACATGTCACCAAAATGTCCATGAATCAAGTATTTCCATACCCAACTAACGGCCTATTACAACTGACAGGATACACGTGGTAGTTCAGAGTTCTTATCTGGAAAGTATCTGTTGTATTTAGCCCAGTGAAGGCTGGGGGCTGGGGATTTAGCCTGGTGGTTATAGTGCTTGTCTTACAAGCACATAGGCCCTGAGTTCGATCTCTGGCACCAAAAAAAAAAAAAAGAAAGTAAAGGCTGGTATTTTCTTTTTTGGGGAGAATGCTGGGGATTGAAAGCAGGGCCTTGTGCTTACAAGGCAAGCACTCTAACCACTGAGCTAAATCCCCAGCCCTAAGAGCTGGTATTTTCATTGGATCCTGAGTGTATGCATTTCTGTGATTAGTTTTTGTTTATAAAAATTTAAATTACTTTTGCAGGGTGTGGTGGCACACACCTGTAATCCCAGCACATGGAAGGCTGGGGCAGGAGCATCATGACAATTTAAATTCAAGGCCAGCCTGGGCTACAGAATGGTCGTCTCCCCTCCCTCACTTGGGCCCCACTCTGTACAGTGCCTGGCATCTGCCTGCCTCCCTTCTACCTTGGGAACCAGGGTTGCCCTTCTTCCTCATGGCAAAGACAAAGCCCAGCATGCAGTTGTTTTTCCAGCAAATTTAGGGCGAAGTGCAAGCTTAGGATCTAGAGGCCAGAAGTAAAACTGATTGCAAGGTAAAAGGGCAGGGCTGGGGTAGCACCTGGCCAGTGACCCTCATCCAGAACACAGAAGGACAGGTGCTTTTAGCTGTTCTTCAGCACAGATATTTTCTTTGCTTTTCTCACTCCTTCCTGGTTACACAATCCACCAAACTCAGGAAAACAGAATTGTTTATGAGTTTAGCAGAGCTGTCAACCAGAAAGCACAGAAATAGCATGGCATACCCTACAATATACACATACATCTAATTTAACTTTCACCACACTGGAGATTTAGGGAAGACTGGATGGAGAGGAGCTAGCTTTTACATGTCCAAAAAATATATAAAAACATGAATTGGTACTTATAAATAGCCCTCCTGCCCTCCCTGGGCCTCTGCCAGGTGTAGGGAAGGGGCTGGCTGTGGAGGCCCAGCTGCCTCCTTACAGCATCCCAAACCATTCCCACAGGAGTGGGGTGGGCATGACCTGAATCATGCCACAACGCTGTGTCGTTAAAATTGCCCAGGCTGGGCTCAAACTTTCGATCCTGCTGCCTCAGCCTCCCAGAGAGCTGGGATTAGACATGTGCCACCATACCTGGCTCTGGGTATCTTTTCAACATGCTGAGTAACAAAAGTTTTACTGTAGCTTCCTGCTATACCTGAAATTACCAAAATGTCCATGAATCAATTATTTCCAAACCCAACCAATGACCTGCTTATTACAACTGGTAGGATATAACATGGTAGTTGAGAGTGCTTATCTAGAAAGTGTGTGTTTGTGTGTGTTGAAAATGAGGGCTGGTATTTGTATTGGATCTTGAGTTTGTATATTTCTGTGATTACTTTTTATTTATAACAATTTAATTACTTTGCCAGGTGTGGTGGGACACACCTGTAATCCCAGCACTTGGGAGGCAACTTCAAGGCCAGCCTGAACTGCTTAGACCCTATCTCAAAAACAAAACAAAATGAACCCCCCCAAAACTAACTCATGTTACATTTATAATGCAAACAATACTGGAGAAAAATAAACTATTTGTGAAGTTGTTTTGATCACTCACTCTTTTGTCTTCTTACTAACAAATTGAGACCTAGGAATTTTCCAAAGGCTTAGGCTAAAGCTGGGCCTGGTAGCTCATACCTAGAATCTCAGAGCTCTTGGCTTAGGGAGAAAGATCCCAAATTCACGCCCAGTCTGGGCAATTTTGTGATTCAGCAAGATCCTGTCTCAAAACAAAAAATAAGAAGGGCTGGGGATGTAGCTCCCGAGAGAAGGTCCCAGGTTCAATCCCTAGTACTTCAGAAATAAAAAAAGTTTATGGCCAGAGCGAACTCTGTGGGCCTCAGTGGAAAGGCCAGAGGGATTCACGTCATTCACCACTGTCTCTTCGTCCCTGGTACTGAGGGAGACCTTGCTCCTGGCCAGCACCCCTGCTTGCGCTCTGCCAGACACCCAGTCCTCTGGCCAAGCCGCACCTGCAAGTTCCACTGTGCTCTGAGGCCACGTCCAGTATAGCCTTTGTGTCACAAGACTCTGGTGCCTGGGCCAGAGGAGGAAGTGTTGATCAGGCTGAAGCTGATGCCTAGCAGCATCAGGTGGTGTCTTGGCTACTGTCCAAATAGCCCCAGGAAACAAGGGACATTTAGTGTTAGAGCTCATCACATTGACTCTTCTGAGTCACCCTGAAAATTCTGTTCCGCCAGAGGTCTCCTCCTGGCCAGAATCCCACAAGGTGAGGCGTGCCAGGGAGAGAGGTCCTGCGGGCTGCTGGGCGTGCTGGTGAGCCGGGACCCTCATCAAGGCCGTGCTCAGCCTGGGTCCAGCTTGGCCTTTCAGACCCGGGTTAGACCACTGGGCATCAAGGGTATGGAGCAGCATCTCTAACCTCTACTCCTCCCCCACCTCCTGGGAAAGGGCTGCAACAATACAAGCACCCCAGGAAAGCTAGAGCTCCTGGTCCCGACTCACACCACACTCGGTGGAGAAAGCCTCCCCACAGGTGTGCACTCACAAATGACACACACCAAGTGTCTACCACAAAATCAGACTCCGCTCAGATGAATGGTGCAGAGGAAGAACTAGGAGATTCTGGGTTTTAAAAAAGCAAAAAGAATTCTCCTCCTTCCTTCTCCGCTGGAGCCTCCAAGAAACGCAGGGTAAACACAGGTCATAAACCAGGATACAAAGAACCTTGGGGCCCTGTCCAGCCTGCAGGTTCCTGTGAACAAGAAAAACTCCTACAGCTCTTGAGTAAGAACAATAGAGCTGAATTCATTCCGGGGCATTTGTGTTCCCTAAGGATGGCGAGGAGGGCCAACAAGGGACAATGCATGCTCTGGACTCCCTCTCTCCTTCCGCCAGTCCTGGGACCTTTCATCCAGGGCCTTTCAGCAGGCAGGGGAGAGGATTCCTCTGCCCACCTCCACTCCCCCACCTGGGTTTCTCATGGCCAAAAATGGGTTTTCCTGAGGACTTTTAGGACTGGAGCCCCAGAGAGGGGATCTGCTACCATGATGCAGCCTCCTGGAAATCTACCTTACTCTGCATTTAACTACAGGTCAGAACACTTTCCTCAGGGTTGGGGATTTAGGTCAGTGGTGGAGCGCTTGCCTAACAAGTGCCAAGGCCCTGAGTTCAATACCCAGCACCCCGGAAAAAAAAAAAAGAACACTTTCCTCTAAAGACTTTCAGTAGGAAGACTATAAAATTTGGGGAGGGGAGTACATTTCTACTGGTTATCCTCTTAAGAAAGGAATTTATAGTAACCTGATAGAAATATACTGCTGAAGCCGGGTGTGGTGGTGCAGATCTGTATCTCAGCACTCGGGAGGCTGAGACAGGAGGACCATTGTAAGCTCAAGCCCTACCTAGGCTACACAGTGAGTTCAGGGCCAGTCTGAACTACATAGGGAAACTATCTCAAAAAAACAAAACAAAACAAACAAAAAAGAAATATACTGCTGGGACTGAGACAGGAGGCAAGTTCAAGCCCAGACTGGACGATTTAGCAAGACCCTGTCTCAAAATTTTAAAAAAGGGATATAGCTCAGGACAAAGGCTCTGGGTTCAATCCCCCGTATCGGGGGTAAAAAAAATTCTATTTAAGCATAAGAAATTTAGTGAGAAAGGAAAAAAAGAATTAGTGAGAAGCCGGAGAAAGACAAAAGCATGATATTGTGACAGATCAGAAAGTTTTCTTTTTTCTTCTTATTTATTTGGGGGGAGGTGGTTGAGACAGAGTCTCACTATGTAGTTCAGACTGGCCTTGAACTCACTATGTAGCCCAGGCTGCCCTCAAACTCACAATGATCCTTCTGCCTCAGCCTCCCAAGTGCTGAGATTACAGGTGTGCACCACTGACAGTTAGGTTTCTTTTTTAAAATTCAGAGATTTGCTTGGAGATTTAAACTCAATGGTAGAGCACTTGCCTAGCAACCACAAGGCCGAGTTCAATCCCCAGCCCCCAAACAAAATGATAAAATAAAATAAAATTCAGTGATCTCCTAAATTGCCAACCCAGACCTAGAAGACAGGGCTTGTACCGGGGAGGTCCACGGTCAACCTGGGACTAAATGGTGTCCTCTATCTCTTGACAGCCAAACCCTCTGCAACCCCAACAAGAACCTGACTAGAGACACCCATCCTCCCCACCACTGCTTATCTTGCACCTTTAGGGTTCAGGTTCAGTCACCATAAGGGACTTTTCAGTAATTAGGTTTCATTTATATACAAGTCACACAAACAGAGCTGAAATTCTGAACATGGCCCCAAGGCCACCCTACTTCTTGCTCTGTGATCTCAAGCAATGAAGCTACTTTCTAAGCATGGCCCAAGCTGTCTTCATAAAACACTGGCTCCAGTCCAGCTCAGCACCCCAGGAAATGAGATCTGACTTGAACTGCAGGGTACAGGGAAGAGGGGCATAGCGCAGGGGTAGGGTGCTTGCCTAGCATGGTCAAGGGCCTGGGCTCAATCCTCAGCACTCAAAAAAGAAAACTTAGAAAGTCAAGGCCCTGTGTGTCCCAGAATGTGATGGGGTCAGGTACAGAGTAGTCACTCCACAAATACTTTCTAAATGAATGGAGCAGAATGGCATTTTAAAGAAAGGAGGAAGGGAAGAGAAGGCATAACAAAGAGGAGAGAAAGAAGGAGAGAAGCTTGACTTTAATAGAGATAATTCGATCATGTATGGGCAAAATCTCTAAAAATCCAAGGACAGGGCGGGGGAATTTGACTTGGGGACAGATTTTTGATACTCTGACTGCACCCTCCAGGCTTGGGGGCTCCCCACTCACTGCCCCTGGCTGGCTCAGTCACCCTATCCGTGCAGCAGCTGCTTCCAATTCTCACCTCTCCAGCTGATTCTCTCTCAGTCGCTAAGAATCCACCCACCCGGGGTTGGGGATTTAGTTTAGTGGTGGAGCGCTTGCCTAGCAAGCATGAGGCTCTGAGTTCGATGCGCTGCACAACACCCCCCCAAAAAAGAATCCATCTTCTTCACTTTCAGTATTAAAAAGGCTCTGGGGGATAAGGTAGAGAGCTTGTGTAGCATGCACAAGACCATCGGTTTGATCACCAGCATCTCAAAAACTATCCCAAAAAAGCCTCTGGACTTTTAGTTCCCCTGTGGGGCTAGGGATGTAGTTCAGCAGCAGAGTGTGTTTAGCATATGCGAGGCCCTGGGTTCCACCCCCAGCACCGAACACATAAATCAAATAAACGAATACTGTATAATAGGCTTACCTTGTCTCTTCTCTACCCCCATCTCCCTCCAGCAACCATCTTCTCTGCCCTTCTCCCCCCATTCTCTGCTACACTGACTTCTGTCCGCCGCCCCCCCCTTCCTCAACCCCTAGTTTTCTAACAGCTCCCTAACGGACTAAATCCAAAACTCTCCAAGGTTCTTCTGCTCGTCAACCTCACCCGTTAACTAAAAAGACTTATATCTCAGCTGTTTCCACACGACTCTCCTGGCTTGCCCCTCACCTTGGTACCTGTCCCCTAAGAGGACGTACTATTCCCAGGTCTCTTCACTCAATACCCCAACTGGTCTCACACTGGTGCCCCCCACAGCTGCAGCTCCAGCAAAAAGCTCTAGGCTGCCAGGTGCACACAGTCCACTGGGATCACCATCTGCATATCCCACTGGGGACATCGAACCCACCTGCCCCTTCACATCAGCCTCCTGGTTCTCTCAGTGAGGTGTGACCTGATGCCTAAAGTAGACACTGGATTCCCAGTGGCAGTGCCCTCCCCACCATACCCTACCCCACTCATTATTCCCATCCTTGCAAACCCTGCCTGTGCCCAGGCTCCCATCATCCCAATGTCCACACTGGGATCTCCACCCTGGTCTGAGCTAGGGTACAAGCCAGTGAGATGGATGGGTGGTCAAGGTTGCGCTGACAAAGCACTTTAACCTGACGGACATTGTTAGCCTGTATCAGAGTAGGAAGGACAGAGATGATGGAGATTACAGGAGGCTAAGGCCCCCCCAATGCCACCCTGCCTGGTTCCATCACAGTCTCTCCACCACCCCTAATCCTCTGACACCTCCACTGTCAAAAAGACCTTTCTCAAAAAAAAAAAAAAAAGACCTTTCTCTGACAAATGTCTCTGACTGCTTTAAACGCTTTAATGATTCCTAAAATTCCGTTTCCCTAGGATGAATGGCCCTGTAAGTGGTCCCCACTTACACCTCCACTTCCCCAGAAAGCTCTACCACAAGCATTTACAATTCCATGACCCCTGCTGGGGATTTAGCTCAAGTGGTAGAGTGCTTGCTTAGCAAGCACCAGTAAGTTCGAGCTCCAGCACCAAAAAAAAGAGTGGATTCACACAATTCCATGCCTTTGCCCTCTGCCGGAAGTGCTCTTCCTTCCCTTCTTCACCTGAATAACACCCACCTGTCATTCAGTGAGCATGTGTCTTAGGTCAAATTTTCTCCAGTCACAGATCAATAAAGATTCAAATGTCACCACCTTTTCTTTTGTTCATATAAAGAAGACTCTTCGGGCTGATATGACTTAACTCAGAGACAGCACAGTGATCACTACAAGGTCTTGTTTTTTAAACAAATGCTTCATTTTGTTTTGCACTCATCCATCACCAGAGAAAGTACATCTAAAAAACACCTAACCATGCATCTTTTCTTGGCTTCCTTGCCATCCACTGCTCCCCACCACCACCAAGTTGTCACCAGGGACTCAATCCCTGGAGTGGTGCCACAGGAACACCTATTCCAAAAAGCTTGGGACCATCACTCCCACCGGCATTGCTTCATCCTTCCTGACCCACCCCCTGCCAATTCCCCTAGGTGCTGCCACAGGCCCATAAAGCCATCTGTTCATAGGACAAACAATCCAGAAAGGAAACTCAAGTACCCGGAAAGAGGCAGCAACTTGTGGGAGGCCATCAAGCAATTTTGTGGGGGTGGCAGTCAGGTCCTGGGGCCCTGGGACAACATCTAGGGATTCCCAGGCTGAGTCTCCTTCTCCAATTCTATGGCCTGTGATCCTCTGTCCCAAACACCACACATAATTAGAAGTTATAATCCTGTAATTCAATGATGACATCTTTGAACTTAAATATACTTCAAAACAGCTTTTTTCTTTTAAAGCTAAAAGCAACTTAACTGAAAAGCAACTTTCCCACTTGTTTCCGCACAACCCCACACTCCTGTGGAGCAAAACCCCACACTCAGTGTCACATGGGAGAAGAAGAAAGATGCCAAGACCACTTAGGATCTGGATGGTTAGGCTTTGGAACAATTAAGAATTGACTGTCCCGTAGGAAACAGTTTCACTTCCCTATTTATAATTATGCACTGTGTCTTCAATCCTATCTGCCATAAAAATATCAACCACAATCTCTCAACCCACGTAGTCATCGCTGGCCAACTTTCAAAGGCTATTTTTAAACTCACTGGGACCTACAGGAGGAAGGTGTGGAACGTGTCACCGTGACTCCTGGCTCGAAAGCATCTTCGCTGGCCCTGCCATCTGTGGGCTTCCCAATACCCCAGCCGGCCCTGGTTGACGTCTTCTGGTGGTGGTGAGGGGGGATCGGTACTGGGGACTGAATCCACTAACTTTCCACTAAGCTACATCCCCGGTCCCTTTTTATTTTGAAACAGGGTCTTGCTAAATTGGCAAGGCTGGGCTCGAACCTGCGATCCTCCTGCTTCGGCCTTTTAGAGTGCTGAGATTACAGGCGTGCGCCACCAGGCTCGGCTCTGGGGTCGCTTTGGAGGGTCTGAGCTACTCGACTCTAAGTTACTTCCAGAGCGGGAGGCAGCGGGGAGGGCCGACCGAGCCCGGGGCCCGCACCGACGCCTCTCAGTCTCTCAGACAACCAGATAAATCCGCTTTAGCATAACGTGAGAAGGGACGAGACCGCGCGTTCGGGCCCTCCAAGGCGACCGGGGACAACGAGGGGGCGGCGTTCGGGGTTCCTTTCCAGCAGCCGCTCCCTCTGCGCCCTCAGAAGTCGAAGGGGCGGACCCTGGAAACATTTTGGAGGAAAAAGGCGAACGCCAGCCCGCCCGGAGTGGTCGCTCCGGCGCAAGCGGGGCTCAGGGCACTCGGCGCCGCGAGGGCGCGGGTCCTTCCCGGGCACGCGGGGTCGCCGGCGGGCCGACGGAGGCCTCCGGGCTCGCAGGCGCACGCAGCGGTCCGGCTGCCACCTGCTCCGCTCGCCGGACCGCCCGGCCGCCTCCTCCGCCCGGCTCCCCTCCTCCTCGCGCTTCGGCGCCCGGCCGGCACCAGACCCGCGCCCCTCCCCCCGGCCACGCGCTCCCGCAGCCCCTCCTCAGCCTGCGGTGGGAGGCGGGCTAGACCCCGAAGCCGCCCACCTTCCGAAAGTAGTCTTCGCCCTCCTTCTCCAGCGGCCGGCGGGCCGCGGGCAACAGCGCGTCCGTCATGCTAGCGGCGAGGGCACACAGGGCAGATTGAGGAGCTGCGGCCCCTGCGGGCCCCAGACGGCGCCAAGATCCGCCCCGTCCCGCCCACCGGGCAGCCCCGCCCACAGGACCCCGCCCCCCGCCCTCTGTCCAGTCCAGGGCCGCAGAGGCCCCGCCCCGCCGCAGAGGCCCCGCCCACGAGCCCCGCCCACGCTCGTCTTCAGGGTCCTCGAGTCGGTCCCAAGCTGGGACTTACAGGCTTGAAACGCGGATCCCTAGGTGCGTCCCTCCCGCCCTCTGAGCCTCCGGGCCCCATACGGGCGACGTTGCTGCTCGACCCCGTAAGTGTCACGGTGGCTCAAGGAACACCGCGAGGGTCTCAGCGGCCGCTCCGAGGCTCAAGCTGGGGACTAGCCCCTTTCTCTGGCTCCACTGACTGCGAGGACCTTTCCGCAGAAAGGGACCCTCGTGCCACCCATCCCCGCTTCAAAAACTGGGCGGATCAGCTGGGGGTGGCTGGGAGAGGGGCCACTATGGAAGGAACCTTCGGAGGAGTTTGTGTCCCAGAGACTCGCAGATGTCCTTGACTACGTGTTTTAAGCACCACTCCAAGCCTCAATTTTCTCAGCTGCAAAATGGGGCTCGCCTATTTCTCCGGCTGGCCAAGGGCGTTAGGACAAAGGAGCGTGTAGTTGAGGCGTAGGGACGCTCTTAGTCTGCAAGAGAAGGGGATTTCTGGGGCTGGAGCTTGCACCAGTCACACACGTGCACACTGGCTGGTAGACCCCAGGCACTGCTGCCCTGCTGTGGAGCTGGGAGCCGGGAGCCGGGAGCGCCCACCCCGCGGGCCCCGCCCAGCCCTGCCACCTGCCTGCGGTTACTACCTCCCCCTCCCCCAACTAAGGGACACATTTGCGCAGCTGCTGCTGCCTTTCGCGGTTGCAGTAGAAGTCCCAGGTAAAACACAATCTGCATTCAAATCTACCCAAGCGTTGTCTCTGTATTTCCTTTTTTTTTTTTAAGTGCTTTAGGTGTTGTAGACAGTTTTTAAATAAACAGCATTAACTACCAACTCAATGTTAAGTACATACATAAAAATTTGGTGCATGCCTGTAATCCTAGCACTTGGGAAGGCTGAGGCAGGAGAATCACTGGGAGTTGAAAGCCAGCCTGAGCTACATAGGGAGACCCTGTCGAAAAAAAGAAAGAAAAAAGAAAGAAAGAAAGAGGAAGAAAGAATGATTAAAATCCAGCTCACACTCTCGAAAGTTTAAAGTTTCAGAAGAAAGTTTTCAAGCCAGGTGTGGTGCCAAATGCCTGTAATCCCAGCACTTGGGAGGCTGAGGCAGGAGGATCCTTGTGGGTTCAAGGCCAGCCTGGACTGCATAGTGAGTTCAAGGCCAGCCTGAACTACATAGTGAGAACCTGTCTCAAAAAGAAGAAAAAAAAGAAGGAGAAAAAGGAAAAAAGAAACTGGGTTTGGTGGCACAAGCCTGTAATCCCAGCACTTGAGAGAATCAGCCCTGGGGACTTGGAGGCCAGCCAGCTGCATAGTGAGTTCAAGACTGGCCTGGACTACACAGCAGGACCGTGTCTCAAAAGAAAACACAGGGCTGGGGATTTAGCTCAGTGGTGAGAGTGCTTGCCTCACAAGCACAAGGCCCTGAGTTCGAACCCTGGCACCAAAAGAAACTAAAACAAAACAAAACCCACTTCCCTTCTCTCTTACTGTCAGATGCAAACATCCAGCTGCTTCCAACATGCATTGCTCTCCCTATGCTGACTCCACTGCCCTGGAAATGACCTAGGCCGGGCTGGGAGTTAACAGTAGCCATTGGGCACAGCCTGGCCTGGTGGCTCACTCCATTACACGTGTGATGCCAATAAACTTACTGATAAGACAACCTGAGCAGTGGCCAGGAGGTTTACAGATGATGCGCCATATTCTCAAGACCCTTCTGCAAGCAAAGGAGTAAGTGCTGTTCTGGCAGGGGCACCCCCGTCACTCAGGCATGCTGGCGCCAGCCCTTGCCTCCCCTTCATGTCTTCCCACCTCCTTCTCCTGTCTGCAAGCCCAAAGTGCCTTTGCAGTTTGTCATACATACATGTCCCTTGTACTATTGCTGACTTAATGGGCTTTCAAACTACTCACTGTGCTGGGCGTGGTGGCACACACCTGTCATCCCAGCACCTGAGAAACTGAGGCAGGAGGATCTCCACAAGTGAAATAATTCGCTTTATTTAAACAATTTTTATTTGAAAAGGCAACTAGGACATAAACATAAGAGAAAAAAACAGTGCCCTGTGGGGAGAGACACATAAAAGTAAATACAATGAAACCAAAGTCCATTATATAATCTAGGCTGACATCATTACCTCTTCTGGCTGCTGCTGCTTTTGTTCAAAGGGAAGAAGAGTAAAAAAAGAAAGCTTGCTGCTAAAGACACCTTAGGGGATGATGGGGGTAAAAATGATCAAAGGATGTTATGTACATGTACGAATCTGTCAAAAGGAGACCCATGAATCTGCATGACCAATAAGCACACATTAAAAAAAGATATGTAACCAAAAAAAAAAAAAAGGTTACCGATAAAGAAAGAGACACTAACGCACTCCAAGACTGTCTCCTGGGTGTCGTCAGAGGTCAGGAGCACCTCCTGGGGGGTCCCGGCCAGCCACCTATCCCTTGGCCACATGAACCACCTAACACCTTTAGACCATCCCATGGCGCATCAAAGGGGGCTGTGGGTCTCATCCCGTCTCTCTGATCCCACTGTGGCTAGGAAATGAGAGCCCCTGCTTCTGACCGACCTGGGAGCAACATGTGACCTCCTACTTGTCCACCCATTGGTCTGTTCAAAAGAACTGATAGGCTGACCTGAACTATATAGGGAAATACTGTCTCAAAAAAAAAAAGAAAAGAAAAGGAACAGATAATGATTCCCTGAGCTCCTACCCAAAAAGCTAGGATGAGACTTTCTGAAACAGGCAGAAAATTAAGATCTCAACTGCAAGACAGACGTGCTGGAGAACACCTGTAATCCCAGAACTTGGGAGGCTGAGGCAGGAGGGGTCTGGAGTTCAAAGCCAGCAAGCCTGGACAACATAGCGAAACCCTGTTTTGAAACAATAACAGCAAAAACCTCAACTGCAAACACTGATTTTGACCCATCCCGTTGTACCATCTGGGTCAGGTCAGTAGTTGGCTTGTCCAGGGACCCAATTTCTCTGGGTGAAATGCAAATCTTGCCTCTTAAGACCTGCTTGTTGACAGAAGGAGCATTGGCTTCTCTGGGGACAGCGTGATGTACGTTCCTCTTGGGGAGTCTGAGGAAATTTGCCAAATTAAATGCAGAAAATGACAAGGCAATCGCCAGGGTTTGGATGTGGTTTAAGTGTGTTGCCAAAAGTCTGTGTGCTGGAGGCACAGTCCTCAGCTTGGTGGTATTGAATTGGTGGACCAAAATACATAGGGGCGTTAATGCTGTTCTCTTGTAGAATAAGTTAGATCTGAAGAGATGGGTTGTTAAAGAGCAAGGCTAGCCGGGCGTGGTGACGCACACCTATAGTCCCAGCACTCGGGAGGCTGGGGCAGGAAGATGGCTGAGAGTTCGAGGCCAGTCTGGGCTACATAGTGAGCTCAAGTCCAGCCTGAACTGCGTCGTGAGAACCAGTCTCAAAAAACAAACAACAACAAAAAGAAAAACAAAAAAAAAAAGCAAGGCTACCCCATGTACTTGGCTTCTTCTCCACATGACCATTTCCCTCTTCTCCACCATGTTGTGACCCGGTCAAGGGGACTCTTACCAGAGACTAGACAGCTGGTGCACCCAAGCTTGGGATTTCACCTCTGAAACTGTGAGCTAAATAAACCTCTTTGCTTTATAAAGTACCCAAGTATTTTGTTCTGGCAACAAGAAATGGACTAAGACAGTAGACAAAGAATTCAGGAGCATTACAGTGTTTAGGACGGGAAAAGATCAACTATTTTGGAACATGCTAAATTTGAGGTACTTTGACTCACTATGTATCCAGCTCGCTTTTGACAAGGAGTCTGGAGAAGTCTGGTCTGAAGAGAAGAATATAATTTTGGAAAGAATGTCTCTCTTCCTTGCATTACTCACTTTTTCTTTTACTTTATTTCTGTGTGTTCATCTTTGTACTTTTCTTTTCCTTGCTCCTCTTTTTGTGTACCGAAGATTGGACCCATGGCCTTGCCCACACTAAACATACACTCTACTACTGAGCCACACCACTGGCCCCAAGTTTTCTTCATGATATTGTTTTCGTCGCCTCTCTGCTGATTCCCAGAGGTCAGTGCACACGCAAGCAGAGGCCGTATTCATGGCACACGTTCTGTGTAACTGTAAGGGGTAAAGGCTTTTGATAGGTGTAATTAAAACAGTTTTTTAAACTGTGCTAGGGCTCTATCCAGGCCCTCAAGCATGCTAAGCAAGCATTTTACCTCTGTGCCACACGCCCGGCCCCAGGACAATTCTTTAATGAAGTACCCAGAAATGTTTCCACTCTTTGAATTAGTTGCCTCTAACCCTGAGTCCTCGGAGATGGCTGCTCTGATATTTCAAACTTCTGGTGTCCAGCTCCTTTTTCTGTGAATTCAATCTATCTGCCTTCTTTTTTCCAGGGTTTCAATATTTTTAGTTCCCTACCAGTTTCCTTTTTTGTGTTAGAAATTTTCTGTTTCGTGCTGAGCATGGTGACACACACCTGTGATCCCAGCACTGGCAGGCTGCTTGTTGCTACATGGGTACATTTACTTTGTGATAATGTACAGGATTGTGTATGCTTATAATATGTACATACACAGTCCTCCCTCCTCTCTCTCTCTGTCTCTCCCTCTCTCTGTGGTACTGGGGATTGAATCCAAGGAGTGCTGAGTGCCATTCCCAGCCCTTTTAGTTTATTTATTGTTGTTGGTTTTATCCTCTTTTTTTTTTGTTTTTGTTTGTTTGTTTGTTTGTTTTTTGGTGCTGGGAATTGAACTCAGGACCTTGTGCTTGCCAGACAAGCACTCTAACCACTGAGCTAAATCCCCAGCCTTGTTTTGTTTTGTTTTGAGACAGGGTGTCACTATGTAGCTCAGGCTGGCCTTGAACTGGCTATGTAACCCAATAACTCACGTGAGCTTGGGAGGGGACAGATCATATCCAAACCATTAGCAGGAGGGCACATGGCACTTAGGCTGCTGCTGTTGTGCCTAAAACACTTGATGTTTCAACCCCCTGCCGAGAGTCGGGGCATTGTGTTGGAAGTCACCAGGGTCCAAGGTGAAGCTTGCGCTCACTCCTGAGGACACCTAGGAAACTGCTGACCACAGTCCCTGAAGAACTCCGAGGACTTGTCTGTGGAGCCTCAGAAACCAGGAGTTAAAGGGCTGATTATTACTCTTTTATTAAATGCTTATAATTTCTCGGAATCGAATTAAGTAAAACTCTCAGTAATACACTGATTGGGTATCTCTTTCCTCTCTGTAAGCTTTAAGCCATTGGAAAATTAGTTTGAACAATAATCAAATTTTTATTAAAACTCATGGCTTTCAAAAAACCAGTGTTTGGTGCATACCTGTAATCCCAGCACTCTGGAAGCTTGAGGCAGGAGGATCACAAATTTGAGTCTCCCCTGGGCAAGTTACTGAGACAGTGTCCCAAAATAAACAAAATGAGGGCTGGGCAAAGGCAGTGCACGCCTGTAATCCCAGCACCCAGGAGCCTGAGGCAGGAAGATCACCACAAGTTTGAGGCCAGCCTGGGCTACATGGTAAATTCAACACCAGTCTGAACTACATAGAAAGACTCTATCTCAAAAAAACCTACATAAATTAATTAATTACATTAAATAAACAAAAGGGCTGGGGATATACCTCAGTGCAAAGGCCCTGGCTTCCATCCCTAGTAGTGGAAAAAAAAAAAATCTTGGACTCTCATCTGAGCATAGTGGCAAGTACTTGTAATGACACCATTCCTGAAGGCTGAAGCAGGAGGATTACAAATTCAAGCCTAGCCTGGGCAGTTTAGCAATTTAGCAAGCACTTGTCTCAAAAGTACAAAATAATAAATGGGGCAAGGGATGTATATAGTTCAGTAAGGCTCTGGTTTCAGTCTTCTACACTAGAAAAAAATTAAAAAGTCATGGACTTTCATGTTTGGTCTGGACATACGGGTTTCTTCTCCAATCTTCTTTACTTTCCATATTTACGTTTATATTTACAATGACAGTTGATGGTTAAATGATCCCCTGGGGTCTCGCAGGTCTTCAAGCAATACGAAGGTATCTTTTTTTTTTTTTTCTTGGTACTGGAAATTGAGCCCAGGGCTTTTGCACTGAGCTACATCCTCTACCCTTTTTAAATTTTTCAAGACAGAATCATGCTGAATTGCCTAAACTGGGCTTGAACTTGTGATCCTCCTGCCTCATCTTCCCAGAGTGCTGGTATTACAGGCGTGCGCCATGCCCAATGTGATCTTTTCTTCAGTACATTAAAGGAAAAGGTCTTATAACACATACAAGTCTTTAAAATGAAAATGGCCACACTTAAAAATGTTTTGGAAAGAATACTATAAATGTAGCTAAAAACAAAAATTCAGATGGTAGAATGCTGTGTACATGTATTCCTCCTGCCCTACCTTGATTTCCTTTGATTAGTGGTAACCATCTTACTTGAAGTTTACTGGAGAATAGTATGTGTACAGTATATTTGAGGATGTATTTGTCCCTATATCATGGATGCAACAGCCAAAATAAATATGTCTATTTATGTTTTCTTTTAACACAATTGACAACATTCTGTGTATTCTCTCTTTCTGCCTTTGCTCATATCAACATATATTGGAGCTCATGCCTCACTAGTATTTTTATTTTTTCTTTTTATCTTTTATCCTTTTTTGTTTCTCTTCTATTTTTTCCCTATTGGCCTTTTTTTAATGCTTTATAGGATTATCATCAGTTATTCCAGTTGCCAATTGCTGTTAAGAAATTATCACAAATCTTAATGGCTTAAAACTAGAACAATCATTTTATTATTATCTCTCATGATTCCAGGAAGTGCCCGATCTCAGCTAGGCTGGGGGGTCTCTCCTGCAACTCCTCATGTGGTTGTCAGAAGTGGATCTGTTTAGAAATCTTCCTTGCTCACATATCTGAAGATTGTTATGCTGATTAACTGAGACTTTAACTAGGTCAGGAGCTGGTACACAGGACCTCTCTGTTATCAAACCAGGCCCATTTTGCTAATCACTGAAGAAGAGAAAGAGTTTATTCACAAGAAGTCCAGGCATGGGAGAAAAAGTCTGAAATCTGTCTGCCTGAGGACAGGGGTTAGGGATACTTATGGGATAAAGAAGTGGCCTTCTGACCCTTGGTCTTCTGGTCAGATGTTAAAAATGAAGCTCAACCAGCAGGGATAAGGCTGATATTAACACCTGACCAGGAAAAGTAATTTAGGGTGGAATAACAGCACTCCACTTGACAGATCTCTCTCTTTCTTTCTTTCTTTTTCTTCTTTCTTCTTTTTTTTTTTTTTTTTTTTTCTGTTTTGAGGCAGAATCTCACCATGTAGTACAGGCTGACCTCGAACTCACTATGCAGCCCAGGCTGGCTTTGTATTTGCAGCGATCTTCTGCCTCAGCCTCCCAAGTGCTGGGATTACAGGCGCGCGCCATCCTCCCCGGCTGTTATTTTTATTTATTATTTTTTGACTATGCCAGGGACGCCAGGGCCTCAAGCTACACTCCAGCCCATACTCCTTTCTCTTTTTTTCTTTTACTGTCTTGTTCCTTTCTTTTTTTCTCTTTGATCTAGTGTAGTTCCCTGCTGCCTGCATGGGCACTTAAGTTCCTTGGGCCTTTGAATAGAGCCAGAGGTCTGGAAGGGAACTCTGCTTCTACAAGTATAAGGGTGATAAATTGTGTGTGTGTGTGTGTGTGTGTGTGTGTGTGCCTTTGGCCTCCGTGTTTTACAACCATTCCCACCTTGCATCCCGCCCACCTCCAGCAGCACGTGAAACCACAGCGGGGTGGGCGGCGCTGGACCCGGAGCAGCCTCAGCCTCACTGCCCCGCTGGTGGCCCAGGTGGGGTGGGACGGAGCTGGGGGCGGCGGTGCATCGCAGAGCTAGGACGTCTAATCCTCTGAGGCCACTACGGTGTGTGTGTGTGTCTGTCTGTCTGTCTGCCTGTCTCTGTGTGTGTGTGTGTGTGTTCCTAAACCTACTGGCTATAGCGTCACTTCGACTCGCAGAGGAAAAGCGAAATGCTTTTGGCCCACCTAGGCCCCCGTAGCGAGGGGGCGGGGTCTGGAAGGGCTCAGGTTGGTGGCTCTGGACAGAGACCAAGAGGAGATTTGGCTGGAGATTTAGCTCAATGCTAAGAGTGCTTGCCTGGCAAGCACAGGGTCCTGAGTTCAATCCCCGGCACCAAAAAGAAAAAAAAAAAAAAGAGGACCCGGTCCCCTATGGGACGGGCCTGGAGCCTCTAAAGAAAGTGTGGCCCGGATTGGTCGGCAGGGTCTGCAGAAAACAGGCCTGCAGTCCGGAACTCGGGGCGCAAGCGTACTCCTGGATGCTGGAGCTTAGCTCACCCTGGGCGCTGGGAACTCTGCGCTAAGCTCTCGGGAGCTCGCCTTTGGGAGAACAAAGAGAGACCCCGAGGGCTGGGAGATGCAGTAATGACGAAACATCTCGCGTGTCCTCGCGGGGCGGCAGGGCAGTATCTTCCCTTGAGAGAACATCTGCTCGCAGACTTGAAAACGAGAAAGAAACGAGCATGGGGGAGGGGAGGGGAGAGGAGGGGGGAAAGCATTTCAGGCAGAGGGAACAGCCAGTGCAAAGGCCCAGAAGTAGGGACAGCTTAGCGAATTGAGGGACAGTTGGATTGATGTGGATGGAACAGATGTCATGGAGCAGGAAAATGGCAGCAGATGAGGTCAGAGGGACAGGCGCGGGATCTTGATATGTAAGGAAATTTGATCTTTCCTAAGTGTAGGAGAATTGTTGGAGGGGTTGGACGGGGACGCGTGTATATTTTTAATATTGTATATTAAATTTCGAGAATAGTCTTGTTGGGGATGGGCAAGATTGAAACAGGGAGATTATAAAAAACAATCTGAAGGCAATGACAAGAAGTGGGCTGCATGGGATCTATTTGGAAAACAGCTGACTGGATTTGCAGATGGAATGTGGACAAGATGAGTCAAGGTTCTCGCCCATATTTATGGTCTGTCGGACTTGATGACTTGATTGGTTCAGTAAAGTATATTTTGAGTATCCGGTAGGGAGTGATGGCAGTGCTGGCCTCGTGGGAGAGACAGAGGAGGTATGATGAGCACTTAGGCTGGAAGTTACTTGCAGACTTTGTTAGTCTGGGTGGTCACCTTATGAAAGAGAGAGGATCTCTTCTGTCCTCCCACCCTGAACACATCCTGCCAGGTTGGTTGTACTTCTGGGGTATCCCCACTGATCCTCCTATTATTCTCTACCAACAGACACTGACTCTACTTCAACCCTCTTCTGAAAAAAGGCAGAGAAAGGCTTGTTGCCTGAATGCTGCTTATGTGTTTGAAGACAACTTTTGTGTTTCCTCTAAAACATCTCTGTTCCAGCCGGGTGTGGTGGAACACACCTGTAATCCCAGCGCTTGGGAGGCCGAGGCAGGAGGATCGCCCCAAAGTTCGAGGCTCACCTGGGCTACATAGTGAGTTCAAGACCAGCCCGAACAGCATAGCGAGACCCTGTCTCAAAAAAAAAAAAAAAAAGACATCTCTGCTCCACGCACAACATCCCCAGTTCTGTAATAAATTCAGTTTTAAAGCACCTTCAGCCTTAATTTGTCAGAGCTCTTCTCCAAGCAGACCAGACTCTGAGTATAGCAGGGCCATCACTGGCATGGCCCTCATTCTAGACTTTAGTACAACTAAGATCATGTTAGTTTTCTTGGCATGTACATCACCTCACGATCTCAAATAATTGGTTGATAAAATCTGTTATTTGCATACATGAATGAATGAAAGTTACTACAGCTGTGTTAGGTGTCTGTTCATAGCCTTTCTATACTTCTGGTCACATAGCCATTTCCTTATGAACTGATATGTTGCTAAGTCATCAACTATTAACCCCCCCCCTGTTTTTTAAGACAGAGTCTCACTATGTAGTTCAGGCTGGCCTCGAACTCATGGGAATCCTCCCCCCTCGACCTCCCAAGTGCTGGAATTACAGGTGTGTGCCACTATGCCTGGTTTATTTGACTTTTATATTTCAAATTATTTTTATTTTGATAGTGCACTAAAAATTTGAAGGGAAGCCACTGGCCTAACCATGTTTTTGAAGTAGAAAGATGGGCCGCTTGATTTGTAGACTTTTTTCTCCCTGGTCTAGATTGTCCTCTAGTATTATTAGATGCTTTCAAGAATTGTTTATATTCTTTTCCTTCTTTCTTTCTCTTCTTTCCTCTTCCTCCTCTTCTTCCCCATCTCCTCTTCCTTTTCAGTGCTAGGGATTGAATGCAGGACTTTCTGCATGCTAAGTGTACATTCTGCCACTGAGCTACAGTCTCAGCCCTTGATTCATTGTTTTCTAAGCACTTTGAAGTTTAATGGACTTGACTACATTTTACAACATAATATGCTAGACCAATAATCAGTTACTCCTGCTTTGAAGTTTTAGTGATAGGTTAGACAAACACTGGTAGAGGAGGGACTCCACACCTTAATTAAAGTTGCTGGTCCTGACAGCAAACTTTATTGGTTAAGAATTAGCCACAGAAGCTGGGCATGGTGGTGCATGCCTGTAATCTCAGCACACAGGAGGCTGAGACAAGAGGATCACCATGATCTAGGCTGCATGGTAAACCCCAGCCTGAACTACATAGCAAGACAGCATCTCTAAAAAAGTCATGGAACTTAGTGACAATTCTGACCTGAAAGAAAGACGGCACCTGTATTTATCTACTCTTTCCTTAGATACTTTCAGTTGATTCTAGAAGTCTCATCTCCAACATGCCTGTAATCCCAGCACTCAGGAGGCTGAGGCAGAAGGATCACGAGTTTGAGTTCAAGGCCAGCTAGAATTACATAGCAAGATGCTGTCTCAAAAAACAAAACAAAAGAATTCTTATCTCCACATCAGCCTCTATGCAAATTAGTTTCAGGGCTATTTTCCTCCTCCATGCTGTGACTCACACTTAAAACTGCCTGAGGTTTCCATCATCCACAGAACATACCACAGAGCCTGCAGCACCGTATTCAAGGTTTTCTGTGCTATGTTAGTTACTTTTCTAGAGTCAGTGGTTTGCAAGAGAGCAAATTTAATACAGGACACTTACAAATTACAACACTCACCCACAAGCCAAATGCAGTAGAGTGCAAAATGTCTGTCCATGCATGCAATGGAGACTGGAAGGATCCAATCAAGGGCTGGGAGCCCGAGGCAGTGTGCCACATACATCCCTGTCTGCACTAAAGGGCTGAAGAAGTCTATACCAGAGTCAGGATATGATGCTCACAGCAGAGATGAAGACCAGACCTCCCCAAAGCGAATAGCAGCCATCCTTGATGACAGCAAGGCCCTGAGCTCCTTCTGCAGCGAGAACAGCCGAGTTCCCCTCCGGAGAACCAGCCGCCACAGAGCTTCCCCAGGGAATCAGCAGCCTGCACTGGCCCCCTCCCACTCTCCTTTATGCTCTCTCAGCATAATAATCCTCAGGTGGGTTTTCTACACCCTGAACCACACTGACTCAGTTCAGCTGGGCGTTTCTGCTCAAATTGGCCATAATTCGTTCACCCCAGTATCCTCCAGTACCATATTCAAGGTCTGCACTGTCTGCCTTTCCAGTTCCATCCTGTACCTCTTCCCCCTCCTCAGTCCAGCTGGATTACTTTCTCAATACACTAACAACGCTGACATTGCCTCTGTCTGTGTGTGTGTGCACGCGCATGCTCCCTGGGTATCAAATTCAGGACCCCGTGTATGCTAAGCATGTGCTATATACCACTGAGCTATACCTCAGCCCAAACTGCCTTGTGATAGCTCATTTTCACTGATAGGAGTTAATGCTTCTGTTGGGAATCATGTCTCTATGGGCAGCATCAAAATTCTGCTCATTCCTGAGGGGCTGGTACTGTGGTTCCTCCCACTGTTGGAAGCATGTAGTACATGCAGGTCTCCTCTGCTGGGCTGTGTTTATTTTTCTACAGCAGGGTCTAGAACCAGGCCACTACCCAAAGCCAAGGCCTTCGGTCGATGTTGGGCCACGAATAAGGGACTGTGTGGGTGGCACCCCTGGCTTGGGCACAGTTGAGACCTGGTTCGGTTCTGTGCTTATTAACTGTGAACCTCAGGGCAGTTATTTAATTCGTGTCCTTATAAGGTTATGATAAATGCACTAATGACATAAATAATTTATCATACCCCGATAAGGAAGGAATCGGGTGTTATTAGTAGCAGTAATTACCTGGCCGAAGTGCCACCTCTTCTCTGCAGTTTTTCCCTGACTGGTTAGAGGTGGCACCTTCTCAGAAGCCATGTGGGACCCAGTCAGACACAGCACTCCGCCCTCACCATCTGCCGCCACAGGTGCCACTTAGTTGTCTGCAGATCTTGTCTCTCATTTTGGATCAGGGGCACTTGGAGAACAGAGCAAGAACAGCAGCTAGCACTGGCAGGACCTGCCCTCTCAGCTTGCTCTCGGCTGGGGACAAATGTTGGGAGACATTTTTGGTTGTTTCACTTAGGGAGGAAGTGGGAGGCAGTTGTTACAGCATCTAGTCTCCCAGGCCAGCGATACTGCTAAAATCCCCAGGGGAGCAATTCACTTTCGAATTCTCTGTGCTCGCTCTGAGTAACTGTCATCTCTCTTTTCCCTCTTTCCCATCTTTGAATAAATTGTCTTCTTTTGTTTAAAAAAAAAAAGATCTTCCAGGACTCTGGACATCTCCTTACAGCAAAGAATTATACGGCACAAACTGCTGATGGTGGTGAGACTGAGAACTCTGGTTTAGCTGAGAATCAGGCCGGTTGCACACGCAGTAAGGGGACATGGATGCTGCGTTTCTAAGAAATGATGAAAATCTTGGATTATGAGACTCAGATTATAATTTGGCGTTTAGAGTAAGAAAAGACATTGTAGTGGCACCATATCTCTCCACATATGCTATTTAATCCTTGTTATCAGCCTATGAAGATGGGCTCATTGTTACCCCAGTTTTACAGTGTTGGAGACTGAGGCCTAGAGAGAGGAGCAATTTGTCCAAGACCACAAAACTAACAAGTAGTAGAGTTAGGATTGCTAGTCTTCCAACCTGAGCTCTTGTCTGCCCTGTTTTACAGCTACACTCCAGGAATGCCCTAAAGACTTTAGCAAGCAACAGATAAAATTTTATGATTATGAAACTGGAAACGCCTTTAGTTTTTTTTTGTTTTGTTTTTGTTTTGTATTAGGGATTGAACTGGGACACTGCACCACTGAGGTACATCCCCCCCTCTTTAAAAATTTTTGTTTTTTAAGACAGAGTCTTGCTAAATTGCCCAGGCTGGCCTTGAACTTGTGACTCTTACCTCAGCCTCCTGAGTAGCTGGGTTTACAAGTGTGTGCCATCGAGCCCAGCCCGTTTTATTTTTATGATGGTAGGGATCAAGCCTGGGGTCTCATATACTCCAGCTTTTTTGTTTGTTTGTTTGTTTTTTTGAGACAGGGTCTTGCTATGTAGGTCAGGCTGGCCTCAAACTCACAGCGATCCTCCTGCCTCTGCCACCTGAGTGCTGGGACTACAGGTATGTGCGATCATGCCCAGCTCCAATTTGCTTTTTATCTTTTGTTTCAAGAGTAGCAAGTCAGTTGTGGTAGCATACACCTGTAATCCCAGTACTTAGGAGGCAGAGGCAGGAGGATTGCTGTGAGTTCGAGGCCAGCCTGACCTACATAGTGAGTTCAAAGCCAGCATGGAATACAGCAAGAACCTGTCTCACGCACACACACATGAGAAAAACTGGCCATGGTGGTGTGTATCTGTAGTCTCAGCTACTTGGGATGCTGAGGCAGGAAGATCACTAGAGCCCAGGAGTCTGAGGCCAGTCTGGGCAACATAGTGACTCCCCATCTGAAAAAGAAGTGTAGAAATGCCTAATTATTGAAGTAATAGGTATACGCGTGCTTTTGAATGCATTATACATTGTGTATAATAACCATAATAATAATAGTAATAGCAGCTAGCACTTCTAAAGTATTTGCTCTGTGTCCCTCTTCTTGCTAAGAACTGTGTAGACATTATTTAATTTGTATAACTCTATGAAGTAAGTATGACTAAGTTGTATTGCTAAGAAAAATAGGGTTGGATGGAGGGACAAGGAGTTGGTTCTTGAGTAAAGAGAAGGCCACGTCAACAGAAACCTGGTGTGTCTATTGATTGTCACTAATTCTATAGCATGTTTTTTGTTTGTTTGTTTGCTTGCTTTTGAGACAGAGTCTCACTATATAGTTCAGTCTGGCCTTGAACTCACCGTGTAGCTCTTGAACTCATGGCAATCCTCCTGCCTCAGCTTCCCAAGTGCTGGGATTACAGGGGTGCACTGCCACACCCAGTTCTAAGGCTTTTTATGTGTAATGCATTATACCTCCCAGAGGGATTGTTCTGGTCCACATTCTTTCCAATTTTGGTACACATGCTGCGAAAGTGAGCTCCTGGTGCCCGTTCTTAACAGTAGTGTATGAAAGTTCATGTTTCCTAGCCTCACCAGAACTCTGTCACACTTTAACCTTCTTATTTTCTGCTTTTTCTCTTGCCCTCAGCCTCAGGCTGTGAGTGAACTCTCTGAGGGCAGCCGGCCTTTCCTGTGGCTTTTTCCTGCTGCTAGCCAAGTGGTGGTAACTCACTTCCTGTCGGGGTGTGGGCGGGGTGGGGCTGGTGGTGCAGTCTCAAGTGACGGACGGGTGGTGTACCTCCAATCTTGAAGCTGCAGACCTCTAGAACCACAGACGCGTGGTTCTGAAGGGGGCCAGTGAGTTGGGTTTTTACTTTTGCTTGCTTGTGACTCATGTCTTTGAATTCTCTTTTAGACATCCCAGAGTGAAAACTGGTGGCCGTGCGTGACCCCTGGAGGCTCTGAAGGATCAGAGGTGTCGGCTCCCTGGAACTCTTTCTTTCTGATTGTGACATTTTGGGATTAGACACGGTTTGAGAAATGAGTCAGATCCCATGTGAAATACCCTGCAGCTCCTCTCATTTTGTCGGACAATGTGTTTAGGAGCACACCTGCACCCCGAATATCCTAAGTCTGTTCAGAGTCGTAAGATAGAGTGGCATTCGTGTCGTTTGTGCAAGGATGTGATTTAGTCATATGTAACAGCATAAATGAAAGTCTGGTAATTGTTTGTTTAGAATTAATCACTGCATTAGTATTTTATGGGTTTACTTTTCTCCGTGCAGTGACTTACCTTAATGCTACTTTAAACATTGGAAATGGGATGAAGACAATGAATACCTGCCTGATAACGTGACCTTCGGCACCCAAAGACGTCACCCCTGTGGATTTCACGCCCAAGGATAATTAATGTGCACAGACTGACGTACAAGGCGTACAAGGCCCTGGATCCCCACCAAGCACTGTTTTGAATTTCCGGAGAACATTTTAGTCTTTTCTGAAGGAGCTGAGGGAGCCAGTAATATTCTTGGAGATGTTGGGCTAAATGAGGGAAGAAAATTGAGAATTTTTGGCCAGGTAAAAGTGTTTCTGTACATAAAGAAGGAACCACAGACAAGTGAATGTACTCTATGTGTTCGATCTGCCCCACTCCTTATCCACTGAGTAAATGAAGACTTTGAAGTGGTTCTGTTTTCCGGAAGACTGTGAAGCACACCCTCCTG
>PVJO010006951.1:14743-85327 GCA_004026905.1 Hystrix cristata | reverse complement strand
TTTCATCTTACTTTTCTTTTAACCTTCTTCTTTATCCCCCTTTTCCCTATCTAGTTCTCTCTTTTGAATACTATCTCTCTTTTTTCTTTTTTAAACAAAATATCTATTCTACCCCTTTGTCCTTATTTACACTTATGGTTTCTCATATCAGAGAAACAATTCGATGTGTATTAATAAGTGTCTGATTTATTTCACTTAACAGTATGTTCTCCAGGAACATCCATTTCCATGCAGTATTTTAATACATTTGTTTATGCACCAGTCTCTTTCATTGGAATTTGGAAATATCTCCAAAGTAGATATCACAGTAACTCCTTATTGGCTGTTCAGCACTCTCTGAAGTGTCTGAATGATGGTGGGACCTCACTGAATGATAGTCAAAGGATATGCTGTGTGGACATGCAAAAGAGAACAGTTTTAGGTTAAAAATTGACTATATTTCCTTCATTGCATTTGATTTTTACCTTACTCTGATTTGTCCCACAGAAATGATGGCATTGGTCTTAAGGTTTACTTTCTCTATAAAAGTAAGATTATGTTGCTAAGTAAAATATTCTCCTTACTTAAGGAAGAAGTGACAGATTCATTGCCTAGTTAGCTTTGCCTTCGCAATGAACTGCTATTTTTGGAAAGTTAATCTCATTAAAGGATTAGTTGATAAGCTTTAAATACTTATTGATGCTAACGATAATGCAATATAATTGTAGAGCAACAGCATTTTAAAGCAAATACAGGAATAGTTTGTGCGTGTTTTAGAAAATTCAGAAAATTCAGTGCATATACTCATCATCCTAATTAGTTAAGCCTCTTCATTGCCTCTCATACAAGCATGACCAAAGCGTAGTGATCTTAGTAGCTAGGATCATACTGCAATGATCAGCAATCTTCCTGTGAGTGACTGAATAAGGGGTCGCTTAAGCCCTTGAATTCTACCTTTAGAATTCATAGAACTGTTCTATGTCTCAAGTGCTGATTATCTGTTTCTGACTGTTCCATTAGGTTTCAAGACCTTCAAGACACTAGACATTTTTTTTTTTTTTTTTTTTTTTTTTTTTTTTTGGTGCTAGGATTGAACTTGGGGCCTTGTGCTTGCTGGGCCAGTGCTTTAAAACTGAGCTAAATCTCCAAACCCCGAGACATTAGACCTTTTTTCCTAATTATGAGAAATAAAAGGTATGTCAAAAAATCAATATTTCTATAGAGAGTTCTTTTTATACTATCATGTTTTAAAGAAGAAATATTGTAAAAAGAAAAGAAAGAATGCATAAGAAAATTCCATATGCCACACATCCCTTACAGGTCTGGTGCATGTAAGCTTCTGTTACCTGAGAAGTGGAAGACAGAATGTGACACAGTTTTAAGGTAATAATATCATTTAAAGAGTTTTAGGGCCAAGAACTGATCTGTAGGATTCAGAAAAACTCTCCAAATTAGCCCCAGAAAAATATGTTTTAGAAAAACAGAGACAGTTGAAATGGATGCCAAAATGTCTTCAGTACGACTGCATACAATTTTTGAGGTCTGCAAATTTGGAGATGAAGAAATACACAAGGAGTGACCCGCATGCACTATATCTGTCTGACATTGATGTCAGTATTACTCTGTCCTTAAAAACAAAACCAAAAAAAAAGTGCTAAATTCTGGAACAGAACAACCTGCATTTCAGTCACCCAAGGTGCTTGTTGACATGAAGATTTCATGGGCCCTAAACACTAAGTCAGAATCTCTAACAATAGAGCTCTGGAATCTGCATTTCTAGCAGCTCCCCTGGAGATTGCTTTATATATTAAACTTGAAAACTACTGTAGTTTAATGTGACAAATAAGACTTTGAAACAGGAACTAGGAAACCTAGATTATAATACCAGTTCATTCGGTAAATAAATCTTTTGCAAGGCAAACTCTGCCATATTTGTCTTTGTTATTACCATTATCTTCAAATAGCTGTTAGTAATGTTTGTTGAGCTAAAGTTAATTAAACGTTGATTAAATTACTTAATATATAACTTGCTTATTCCGGACTATGTGGATCTTCTGGCTCTGACAGTTCGTGATTCCAGGTCCTTCTCCAGAGAAGGGGAGTATTAAGCTTCAGGTAAAGCAGCAGCTGCCTTTTGGTTCGTGGGTAGTCCCAGTACCTAGAATGGTGATGGCAAAGCTTGCAGAGCTCTCAATGATACAGACAATCCACTGAGGCACTGTGCGGCAAGTTCACCACTGACCTACGCTAATTCTAACAAATTTGAGAACTTTGGCCTCTTCTAATGTGTTTTCTGGAGTTTAGGGACCTTACTTTGGGCTCACAGCTGTGAAGTCCAAAAAGTAAAAACTTTGATTTAAAGAGCATTGAAAAGATATTGCATCGGGCTTGCTGGGACATCCAAATTACAGTGAAGGATTCGATTTATAGTGAGGGATGCCTGGAGATTGTGTCAGCTCCTATCTGTTGGGATCAAAAATAGGTGCACGGAGTTTTTAGCAGATACATGGAGGTAGAACAAGGATTCACTACAAGAAAAACAAATCTTCAAACCTCTGACAAGTCACAGAATTAAATCACCATAATAGTCTGCAGCAAATAAAATTCACCTGGTCCTTTCCCCTCTTTGACTTTGAAGGAATCTGAGTTGCCTGGTGATGGGCGAACATGACACTTACGACCCTCAGCCAGTAGAGGCACCGGACTGAAGCAATCCACAGTCACGGGAAGGAAGGCTTGACTTCAAATGCAGTGGGAGTTTGAGTATTGAATGGAAATAGATATTTTACTTACTAAGGCACAACTGTTTTAGGGATTAAAGAGACTACAGGATGTAACCTAGATTTCAAACTACTATAAAGCAGGAAAAAATAGTATTATAGAGTGGGACTTAATAAGTGATGAAGGAAAACAATAAGATTGTTTTAATAGAAATATTATATTGTTGTTGTTGCTGTTGAGACAGGGTCTTGCTATGTATTTCTGACTGGCCTTGTATTCACTCCATAGCACAACCCCAGCCTCCTGAGTGCTAGAATTACAGGCCTGTGCCACCACACTTGGCTTAATAGAAATATTATTATTGTTACTATTATTATTAGTGCTGGGGATCAAACTCAGGGCCTTGTGCTTGCAAGGCAAGTACTCTAACCACTGAGCTAAATCCCCAGCCCCAGAAATACTATTTTATAGGCCTAAATCCTTTATTTTATTTAAATAGTTAACCTAGAACACCATGTTGAGTATAAGCAGGTAATGATAACCCATCCTGGTCTTTTGGATCTAGGAAGATGTATATGATTTTCCCAACCTCAGTGAGGTTCTAAAGTACTCTATATCTACAGGATGATGTATAAACAATTGTAATTCATTCCACAATAAAACAAATATAATGACTATAAGGCAGACTTCTGAATTTTAACTGGAAAGTTCTGGTGAGTTCTCACAAACAAGGGTATTATCTAGGTCTCTTGGAGAGTAGGTGGCTTTTTTATCTAAAGAGAGGAGCAAAAAATAAGGGCTTGATTAGAACAGCAGAATAATAAAAATTTAAGGAGTTAGGAAAAACCGGATAGCATGAAATTAGAGTATGGTGGCTAGAGAAATGTCACAGGAAATGTCTTGGAGGGGTAGTTTTGAATAAGAACACAAAGCTTTTGAATTTTTTAAAGTTTTCTATTAAACCTCTTGAAAGTGAAATTTTGGAGCTAAAGAGAAAGAAGTTATAATTTTAAGAGAAGGTAAATATTTTCATCTTATGAAACGGAATAAAAATCTATATTGATTTATAGATTCTAAATTATCAATTATATTCTAGGAAAAAAGTAAAATTCAAGTACTCCCATGTTTACTCTAAAGAAATACCAATGAAATGCAGGTCCCTTTTGGAAATAGTAATATATAAATGAAAGATAAATTATTAGTTATCTTTGGAACCAAATTATTGGCTATATAAAATAATACTGAATCTGAGAGTTGTATTTCAAGATAAACTATGGAACTAGAAAAAAATCTGGAGAAGCAAAATAGAATATTTAAGGTTATGGTAGTATATTAGAAGAGATAAAGTAGTTCTGAAATGTTTGGTCTGGGAATGAAGAGTGAGAACAGTTATGCATACCCTCTCTAAAAGCAAGAAAACAAGAGAAGGTCCTTCACCAAATCCCAATATGAGAGACTCCCCCTCCCCCATCCCGTGGCATGACTCAGTGATCTGTAAGTAAATACCAGTTAAAACCAATATTGAGCAGGGCGTGGTGGAGCAGAACTATAATTCCAGCCCTTGGGAGGCTGAGGCAGGAGGATCGGCACGAATTCGCGGCCAGCCTGGGCTACGTAGGGTTTGAGGCCAGCCTGAACTACATAGCGAGACCCTGTTTCAAAGAACAAAACAAAACCCAAAACTAAAAAACAACCCCCGACATTGAAATGGATAAAGAGGATTCCAGTTTTGCGATGTGCTGTCATGCGAACTGTTATTAACCTGTTAGCGTCGTGTGGTATAGGAATAAAATAGGGTTTGCTTCTAGCACAGAATTAGCAGAGCAAACCTATTGCCCCTGTTTTCTGCCTTTCACAGCCTTGGCAGGGTAGGTGACCTGTGTGCCCCAGGACTGCAGTCCCAGTAGAGGGCGCTCTGGTCCTTAGGCTCCGTGCCTTCGTAGGTGCGGCAGATGAGAGGATCCATTTGGGATGCAAGGTGGCCTCTCACAGAGGAAGGTCACCAGAGAGGGCGGCCCAGGCTTCTGCGAGCTAACTGAGGGCGGCTTAGCCGGCTTTCAACTAAGCTTCCCCGAAAAGGAAAAGAATAATCCCTCAGATACAAGATTCTCATTTAAACTTGAATTTCAAATTTAAAATAAAAGTAACAAATGTTTAGTGTATGTCTGCAGATATCTGGGACACACTAAAAAAACCTTTTTCTAGAAAGTAGATTTAATTGAATATTCATTTGTAATTTGTCAGTCCTACACCCTGATGTTAGAACAGTGTTTTTGTTACATCATTCTCTCTTTTGTTTTGTTCGGTCTTGAAATTCTTCCACGTGATCCTGGATTCCTCAGATTTCCCAAAGTGGAGTCAAACGTACACTAACTGAGAACATGTTCTTTAGAACTTAGCAACTTTGGGTTTTATTGTCGTTTTCCTGTCATGGACAAGTTGCTTCGTGTTCCTAAAGCTAAATTTTCTCATCTGTAGAGTGAATTTTTATAATGTCTGACATAAGTGTCATTATGAGTAAATAATATAATCTATATAAAATGTGCCTACTGGTGACTGCTTAGTAAATGACAGATATCATTAACATGATTTGCTTTAGAAATATGTTTCTAATTTATAAAAATAGAGAATATTTTATACAGATTGATATATGCAGGTTTAAAAATGTGAGAAAATGACATTTACATGTTGGGTGGAATGAACTGAAAATGTCCCCAAATTTAAACGAGAAGCCCACAGTAAAATCAAAGCGGAAAACATAAAGGAAAAAAGAGGATTTCACATGTCTTCATGCTGATGTATGACTGACATGGTATGATCTGTCGGAGCATGTTCCTTCTGTAGCAACATGTAAGAAAAAGGCAACCTAATGCATGTTCTCTCATGTTTTCATAAGTAGAATCAAACAACATTGTCCAACAGTTAACGTCATATAAATGAAGTAATTCTTCTTATCACCCTCCACCCTACCTTTAATAATCATTCTGTGTAGATTTGGATGATAAAAATTTTACCTCAATTACACTTTTAAAATGTGGAGGTGCTTTAAAGACCCTACGTTAAATTAGTATTTTAATTAAAAAAAAAAAAAAGAAGCTATCCTCTCACGAGGCAGATACTGAAATGCGTAGTTGAGATTTCAGGTGCGGGATAAAATCGCAAAGATTTAAAAAAATGTTTTCATTTCTGTAACAGTGATGGCTGCCACTGAAGACATGTAAACACTTGGGGTTTTGAGCAGCAGGTTAGAAACTGCTCCAGCGCCCTGCCATCTTCTGAATTATGATACCACAGTCATCTGGTGATCGTCTATCATCCTTTATATTGTAATCTTCCATTTCTAGGCTTCGAGTGCATAACTGAAATAATATGTTGATGTTACATTATTAGAAATATAAATCTATAAGTTGTCCACTCTTGCAGTTTAGAGAAAATTTATTAGCATATGTCTCACTAAATTGATGGAATTCATAAATACTGCTTACATAAATATATTTTTAAAGCTGTGAATTTTTTAGTACAACTTTTCCAACGCCTTTTTATAGTCTGATTTAGAAGAAATGTCTTTTGTCCCAAAGATTAAATAACTGAGCTGTGAAATTAGTTGTCCTTCACTATATATAAATACATATGTGTGTGTATATATATATATGTATTGTGTGTGTGTGTGTGTGTGTGTGTGTGTGTATCAGATTAAAGTAGAACGAGGGGCAGGGTGAAGGAAAGGAACACTTCTTGCAACTTCAGTGTGCCAAGTTCCTGGGAAATGCTTAGTGAAAAGCAATAAATTAAAATGAGTGGAAGGAAGTGCCTTTTATGCAACTCATAATTAACCCTTGGAGCCCTGCCATAACGTTTTATGGAGGCAAATAATTTAGCGAGACTCAACAAGAAATTAGATACTATATCTGAATAGGAATGTCACCTGCAGTTAATCTGCCCCTGGTGAAAATTATAGAGTTATCAATGATTATGCTTATACTTTAAATGATCACAAATGAATGTTAGAGGAAAATTATTCTTTAAAATATAGTATCAGAAGCTGAGCAAAATGATCTGGAAGTTGGATGAATCATGGTTTCATGAAGTTTTTAGTTCTCACAGAGATGATTATTTTAGACTGAATAGTAGTATTGTATAAAAAACGATGAAGCAGATTAATTACATTTTTCTTCCATCTTTTTTTAACTCATCTTTCACTCACATTTTTATTATAATGCCAGTGTTTTCATTGTGCCCTTCAACTGTGGAAGTAAGACAAATTGAAATAAGTGGTTAATAGACTGAAATAAGTAGGCAAATAAAAGGGTTGGAAGATTCTTTGAATAGTTTTTAGTGTTAGAATAAATGCTCACCACATCGTCATCATCTCGGACGATAAATCAGGCTGTGGCCAGGGCTTTGCCTGGTGTGGTGGGCCTCCTTTGTGCACGTGTGTCGGGGGATTAAGCTGCTATGTATGGTAAAGATGAGGTGCGTAAAAACTTCACCCCAAAAAAGTACATCACACCTTTTGAAAGATTAAATCCATTACAATTTGAAACATTTTAAACTAGACCTATCTTTGGTGTTTTCAATTTCTTTTTTAATTAGTATATGTTTGCAACACACAATAATTATATTCATCTTAAGGAATCAGCACATATATATATATATCATACCTTCATCATTTTTACTGTTTCTTCACTTCCCTGACCTCCAGTCTGTCCTTATCCCCAGCCCCCCTTCCCATCTCCACGAAGTCTACCTCCCTGTTTTCTGTCCTCTGTCATCCTCTATTTGATCTACAAGTATTGGCTGTTGTTTTGAGTATTTCAATATTGTTTTTAGTATGTGGCTTTCTGTGATTTTTACCTATACCACAAGAAAGAACAGGTGGTGGTGTAGGAAAAATCAAAACTGAGAAAAAGTGTGCCCAGTGAGACACTGTTAGTTTGCATTATTTGAATGCCGCGTCTCTAGTTTGGAATCGCCCCCACCAATATCTTCATTGACATTTTTTAAATAGAAAAATATATTTTACATAAGCTTTATGTTCACTTATCCTAAAGGAACTACAAAGGAGCAATATTTTTGTCAGAATAAATTTGGTAAGAAGGTGTGAATAAATCATATCAACAGAAATTTTGTAAAAATAATATTTGGAAGAAAAGTTTTCATCGAAACTAAATTATTTTCCCATTGATTTTTTGCCTGAAGAAATTTGCTTGTACAATACTACATAAATACTGTTACTACTAAAGTGATAGAAAGTGAAATTTTCAACTAGAAGTGGTGGCACATGCCTCTAATTCCAGCATTCTTGGAGGCTGAGGCAGGAGGATCACAAATTCCAGCCCAGCCAGGGCAACTTAATGACTTGACAAGATCCTTACTCAAAAAATAAAAAAAAGGGATGTAGCTCAGTGCTAAGGCCCCTAGTTTAACCCCAAGAACTGAAAAAAAAAAGAAAAGCGTTCTTTCATTAAGCCATAAATTACTGTACATGATTGTAGAAACAAATGTTTTACAGTTCAGTCCTCAAAGTATTTTATTTATTTATTTATTTATTTATTTATTTATTTATTTATTTATTGGTGCTGGAGATTGAACTGAGGGCCTTGTGCTTTCGAGACAAGCGCTCTAACTACTGAGCTCAATCCCCAGCCCTCAAAGTATTTTTACTTTAGGTAGACTAGCACAAATCATCGCAAAGATAGTAGTCGATATAAGAAAAGATGAATTCAGTTTCATGTTTATTTTGCAGAGCGATAAATACAGTTCATATATATAATTTGCTTGAAGGTTTGATCTTCAGGCCTTTTCTAGTGATCATAGATAACTATGATCACAATACTTTGTATCTACATAACTTATAACCTGGAAAGTGAAAACAGTAATACCTTGGTTCACAAACGTTTCTGTTTAAGAGCAATCGGGTTCGCAGAGGCACTGGGCAAAATTTTGCTTCCGTTTGGGAGCTCCAGGTCAGACGACAAACACGAGTGCAGCCACCTTCCCCAGACTCATGGGATGAATTAAGTTCTTGGACCGACGTACCACTGTGTTTTATGAATATATTAATGCATATATGAGTGAACATTGATGCAGAAACTATCAATCATGGTATTTTTCTTCATTATAAATTTTTATTTAGAAACAACCTGCCACTTTTCCCAGATAAGAGAGCAATAGAAAATTTGAGGATACATAATACTTTAGTACACTGTCATTAAATAGGTGAACTTAAACCATTCTGATGATCTCAAAACTTTTATATTCACTTAGCCGGTTTACTCTTGGTTATATTTCATTTCTTTATTTTTATTTAGAAATTATGGTGGTAGATTTCTCACTTAAAGAAGAAAGGACCAAGATAGCACACCTCTTTAACTTATTCTATAAGTTGTTTCAAGTTTGTGAAAATTGCTGATGGAGCATTCGGGGTAAAGGAATACAGCAAGAGTGCAGAGAATGAAAGAGAGTTTGACTCTGATGACGCGGGAACTTTGCTGGGTATTCTTATCACACGTATTTATACACTTCAAGTTCACACAAACTCTCTTGAAAGTTGGTTTCATTTACATCACCTGTAAAATTCATATTGTGAGGTACATTTTGAGGTAGAAGAAGTAGTTTTGTGACCTACACAGAATAATCTATTTTTCCTGACATGACTGTCATATCACTTGGTGGCTCATCAGACACTTTCTGGTGATGTATTTGCTGAAATTATTGAATCCCAGTTTTGTTCATATCCTGCTACTGAATATGATTTTGGTCAAAACACTTCACTTTATTAGATCTCTGATTTATCAGTTATGAAAAGAAAGTAATAATAAAACGTACACATTCATGTGGTGATTTTGAAAGGATTAAGTAAGATAATGTGTGTGAAGTATTGAGCACATTTCGGCCATGAAAACATGGATTATATTCAAATCGAGCTATTAATTTTGTAAGTCCACAAATATATCAGTTCTTGAAATTTATGCCTAAAATCATATTAAGAGTAGTTACAAGTATTAGAATTTAATCTAGAGCTTTCAATTTTATTTGTCCTTGTTGTTTTTATATTTTATAATATGCAAAATTACAAAACAAACTGAAATGTTAAAATATTACAAAACAAACACAAGGAAATGATGGAAATCACGTCAGAAAGAACAAAAGGTATATGATTCTCTCAAAATGGGAAAGTGAATATTTGGGAAAGATTAATATACCCATACAAGTACTCATTTTACCATTAATATCTGTTAATTATATATATTTTAGGCAATTGTGTAGTTAGGATATCTTATATTTAATATATATATATATCGTAGTTAATATATCTTATATTAAATATCTTTAACAATCTTTATGTGCCAGGTGAAGAATTTTCACTGAATACAGTAACGAATTTGTAATTTGAACCAAGTTTGTAAGAAAGACTTGTAGGTTATATTCAGCTCATCCAACAGAGCAATTGTGGCATGAAACTTGAAAGATAAACAATATTTTCTAAAAGTGCAGAATGTTTAGTCTAGAAAGTATCTCAGAGAGGGCAGGGAACATGAGTAAATGAAAAAGTAAAGGAGGAGTTGAATGGATCCACTACCTATGTGTAGATACTGCTTAGAATTTAAAGATGTAACATGTTAGATTCATCCATCTTTGAATCATCCTTAATTCATTTTCATTTTTTTTACTATAGTTTCTTCTCCAGTCCTTAGATCTTCACCCACTCTTCCAGGAATGGTGAATTTTAAATATTTCCCTAAATGACTACGTTCTCTGACTCTTGCCCACCCTGTTCTCACCCCCTGGACATCACTCCCATCATTCATTGTGCCAGTGGGTACTCACTGCATCCTCTGTGTATCATTAACTGCTCTCCATATTTTTATCACCGCTCTCACCACTCATAGTTTTCGGTGTTTCTGTAGTTTTATACCATCAACCACTAGTACAAGAGTTAGGATGATGTCATAAAATATGTAATTGTTGAATAAATCGTGTCCTACACTTTTCTTAGGCATTTTCTCTAACTGTTCTGCTAGATTAGCTCCATCATTCAACCCAGTAGTTCTCGGTGGCAGTATCATGTATTCAGGTCAGGGTAAGAGAGCAATAGAAATAATTCTGGGAAATTCTCATTGCAAATGAACACTGCGGGCTGGGGATTTAGCTCAAGTGGTAGAGCACTTGCCTAGCAATCACAAGGCCCTGAGTTCAATCCCCAGCCCCCCAAAAAAATTAAAAAAAAAGGAACGTCGGACATGGATTGGATTCATAAACTCTATCTTAAATGGTGATAGCTTGAGTAGTTATTATAGCCCAAGTCTTCTCTAGTAAAAAAGTAAGCAAACCTTTTATTAATGTAAAGGCAATAGAAGAAAAAATAGATGTTTATTTATTTTTCTCATTGCTGTGAAAATAACTTATTAGTCCAATAAGTTTAAGCAATACAACACAACTAATCACTTGAGTAATGATAAAACTCTGAAAACAGAACTCTTACAAATTTTTGTGACACCTACACACTTCAGTAGTAAAATGTAAGTCTGAATATTTCCTTGCAGTGTTTCCTGGGGTGTGGATTTGCACCTATTTTTGGCATAATACATAGAAACGGTAACTTACAAAAGAGCTTTCCTGACATACAAGTGAGCCAGTACTGCAAGTATCAGAGAGGCATCAAAAGATAATCCTAAAAAAGGATTTTTATTCTTTCTAGTAGAAAGAATGCAGCATCAGGGATGTACGTTCAATGCAGAATTATAAAATAGCATACAGATTATAGGATAAAGCAAGGTTAAAGACAGGAATATCAGTCTTTTTGTGGATTTATTTAGTTATTTAGCTAATTTATTTCAGGCATCTTCAGAATGTTCAAAAAAGTATTATTTGGTTGAATTTGATATTTGAGAGGTATGTTTAAAAATCAGATAGCTGAGTGAATGTCTGATTTATGTGATGAATGGGTTAGAATAACACACTTTTGGATATACATACATTCATATTTGAGGAACATAGACAAAGAGAACTACATATATTCGGTTAGAATGCTTGAAAATTAAATACAAGCAACGAAACCCAAAGAGGAAAATCAAACCAGAGGTAGTAAAGAGAATGACAAGGTAAAGAAGTATGACTATAATAAATATTTTGGATGTATCATATACACAGACAAATCAGTAAAACTCATCATTCTCTTATATAAATTATTTATAAATTCCTAAGTTTATAGAAATTTTCGTGGTCATTTTGATGCCACCTTCCTTCCCCCCTTCTCATCTTTTCCTCTCCCCCTCCCTTCTTCTTCTCCTCCCCTCTCCTCCTCCCTCCCCCTGTTAGTAATAACCAGAGTACTAATATTTTTGTACTACTTGCCCAAGTCCTGTTTTCCGCAGGAATTTATAAAGAGGGCAGATGACCCATGCCCACTCAAGGAGATACATGACAGATATGGACTGTGGGAATAGGAATCCTCTGTGGGCAATAAGCATATTTGCCATTTTTTCCAGAGGGAGGAACCATCAAACTCTCCGTTAAGGTGATTCCCTGTACAGAATCCCTGCAAAAACTGCTCTGAACACAGGCTCGTAGTAAGGTCCATGCTCACAAGACACAGATACTTGATAGACCCACAGAAAATTTACTGTGTACTCACATTAGTGGGCCTCAAGTCATTTCATGTCATAAGACTAAGTATTCGTGCCTCCGAATATTACACTTAACATAGAGCAATAAGAAAACTTATCTGGTGTATATTATGATTTTATACTTAATGATTGTTCTTAAGTAGAAAAAAGAAAAAAGTTATCTTACATAAGGTATATCAAATTTGAGTTTCATATACTTATCCTTTATCAAGATGAAAAAATGTAAACTTATCTGAACATAAAGTTCTAAAGATTCCAACAAAGATTACCATAACTACAACATAGTTACATTAAGGTTGTTACTGCTAAAGACATTATCAGTGTAAAGCAAAATGAATTTTGTTATGAAACTGGTCAGTAGTTTGGTAATTCAATAAAAGTGTGTGTGTGTGTGTGTGTGTGTGTGTGTGTGTGTGTGTGTGTGTGTGTGTTTTATTTGATTGCGTGCTGGGAATTGAACCCAGGACCTTGTGCATGCTAAGCAAGTACTCTACCATTAAGCTACACAGGCCACTTGTTTTGTTTTAAATGAAAATGTTCACTGTTTGTAAGTGCTAGGGTTTTAACAAGCAAATATACTTGCTGAAAATTATTAAGATTTTTTTCTCTTGGGCTGGGGATTTAGCTCAGTGATTAGAGTGCTTGCCTGGCAAGCACAAGGGCCTGAGTTCGATCCCCAGCACTGGAAAAAAATAAATAAATAAATAAATAAAAAAGATTTTTTTCTCTTTATTCATCATTCTATTTTATAATATATCCATTGATAATTCTAAGTTCATATGCAAAATTATTACTTAAATTTATTTTTTCTTGGTTATATAACTTCTATTTAATTAGAAACTGTATACTATTTTGGGGTTATACCCATTTTCATGAATGATAGTGATGATAGCATTAGTACCAGATAGACAAATGAATCTGAAAGTACAAATTCTGATCTTTATATCTAATGTGATCAACATGGGCTGCGATCCTTCACGGTGTGACATACCGGCTGTTTGGATAACTGGCTACAATTAATCATTAGCAGTTGCTGGATTCCTTAGAGCTGAGCTGCACTGACCTCTTTCTCTCCGAGAGAGCAGGTTTTACTCTGAGGATTGGTGGGCTACATTTGTGCCACTGTGTATGGCTTTTGAGGGAATCTGATGAAAATTTTTAAACATAGAATGACAGTGTATGTATAAAGATATAAAAGACAATTTTAAAGATATAAAAATGTGATGCAAACTAAAATTAAATGAGATTAGAAACTTAGGATTTTTTTAAGAAAAGAAAATGTAAGCAGAGAGTGGTGGTGCAGTTCTTGTAACGCCCACACTTGGGGTCTGAGGTAGGATGATTGCGAGTTCGAGCCCAGCTGGACGACTTAGTGACATAGCAAGTCCCCTCTCAAAATGAAAAATAAAAAAGGAAAAGAAGGAAAGAAAGGAAAATCTAATGTAATTTTCTATATCTGCTGTGTTCCCATATCAGTCTTATTAAACTCATAGTAAAACTGAGTAACAGGTGAATGTTTTCCAATATCTAAAACTGAAGCAAAGATAGAAATGTGTAATTTTTAAAACGTCATTCTATCTTTACTTTTCTTACTCGGGCAGGGGGGTGCAGAGAATGTTTTAATATACTATTGTAGAGGCAGAGGAATATAGAAAAAACATAGGACAAAACATGGGTGACTTGCATTGTAAAATCATCACATGCCTATCTGTGTGCCATGTACTTGAGAAAATGTACCCTACTGTGTCCTTATGAAAGTGTTACTCACATTTACTTATAGTGACCTTATGCCCTTCCCAGAAACAAAGGCTAAGACCCTAATTGGCTTAGACCACCAATCAGCAAAACAGTTATTTTTAGAAACCAGCTTACCCCTGAAAATACGCAGCACATCTCATATTTACCAGGTGATCCAGAGCGCAATCGGGATGTAGCATCCCCTATCATGTAGCATCACTCTGCTGTAAGATACTTTCAGCTTCTGCTTTCTTTGCATTTGCCACACTTCAAATAAACTTTTGCTTCCCAGTATACCAGCCTTGACTCCCCCATTTCTTACTAAGAGCCCCACTTCTCTGTTCTTTGCTAAAGCGAGGGCAAGGACCCAAACAGAGCTGGAGGACCACCCGGAGGGCCCCCCCCACCAGACGTAACACTGTGAGATCTCAGGTCAATGGGTTCATGGTCATTGTTTTGTGAATTTTAAAACTGAAGAACAGAGGTATTAAGTAGCCTTTCCATCATCAGCTGTGGTACCAGTATAGAGTCTTAGGTGAGTAACCTGTCAGAAAGAAGGGACGTGGATCAAAGCAGAAGTCTTCTGAGATATACTTAGGAGAAGGAGGGTGAAAACCTCCAAGATCCAGCTTTTCTTAGGGCCAGACATATAAATATCTTGAACTCACCAGTGTATGGGATTTTCAATGACTTATCTGCTTACACATACAAGGTATTGATGTGTATATGAATGCTGGTATCTCTCTATACACAGTCCAGTCAGATCCTAGCAATGTTTTTGTGGTTCCTGTATTAATAAAAATGCATATGGCCCAGAGAAGTTTACATTATCTTGTGTTTTCACGATGATCCTTTACTATTTTTGTTGTTTTCTTGGTTGGGTTTTGTTTTTCATTTTGTGAGATAGAACCCAGGATCTCGCACATGCTAGGCAAACACTCTGTTGCTGATCTGCACTCCCAGCACTGCTACAGTATTTTAAATTGTTTGTTATAAGTTAGTAGGCATTATAAAAGCTGAATAGGGAAATTCTTTTTAAGAGTTGAATAGAGAATTTTAGGTGACATCCTGTTTCTTCCACTCAGCAATTTTTCTTACAGCAAGGAGCTGCATTTAAAATAATTTCTTTGACCTTAAGGCTACTCAAAACATGATAGCAACTGATCGATACTTTTATGTTGTTGACATAATGATGTTAACGTTTCTTCAGCTGAAAAGTCAATTATTTAGCCACTCTCTTCATCACAAGGCAAGGTGTCTCCTACTAGCTCAGTTGAAATAGTTCTTTGAGTGTTTTTTCACGTATCTAGATGCCTTACATCTTATTTGATGTTACTTTTGCCTGCAAAGCCCAAAACGTGTATATAGGGAAAATTACAAACCAATGGATTCACATATATAGTCAGTATCATTGATATGAATGAAGTTGGATTCTTGTCGGTCAAGATTAATAAAAGAAAGTGATGATTGTATACATTTATACACTGCACACACAGACACACACACACACAGGATTACATTTGACGTGTTACTCCATGTCCATTTATTTATCCCCTCACATGTTCCTAGAACATAACTACATCTTTTATCATTACTTTGTACTCCATTATAATTCTGTCCCAATATTGAACTTCACATACCAGCAACATTTAATGAATAAGATAGACTTTAATTTCAAAATACACTTCTCTCCTGTTTCTCTAAAAATATACATAGACAAACAGGATTTTTTACTTTGTTACATCACTGAGGAAGAGTCTTACTTAAATCATTGCATTTGACTTTGGCAATAATAAATATGTTATTTCAGATACAATCAATATTATTTTCTTCTGTCTTCTTTTCCCACTCCACCTTGTGAAATTACTAAACTTGTCAGCCTTTTTGCTGAAGGAAAAAAGTGAACTAGATTAGAATGGATTTAGAATTAGAGGAAACCCTTCAGTCACTAGCAAGGAACCTAGTAACTCAGGTGACTCATGGTTAAACTTCAAGCCACAGAAGCAACCAGCAAAGCTGTGTGTTCTAAATTCAGGCCAGCAGCTTTTCAAGGTGCCATAATAACATTAATAAATGATCGGTTTTATTAGTCAGGAAGTGTATCCCAGTTCACCAATTACTACTGTGTTTCTACACCTGTTTTCTTCCAAGGTTAGCTTCAGCCGTTTACCTCACTGAGTTTCAAGTTCTAGCTAATTCCTGTTATTTGTGAACAGGAAGATGACCCTGTGCATTTCACAGCTTTTGCTGTAATGTGACCTTAGAGGCTGTGAGTGAAGAAACAAATTAGAGTTTTCCTGTTCATCCACTCCCCGGTGTAAAGTTAAGAGTGCCAGAACATTATTTGCAAAGTGAAGGCAGAGGTTAATTTGTTTGTATTTAGTTTAACCTGTTCAGACTGTTGACATTGGAACTGACTAGTAGCAAACTGTTAGGAACTATTATAAAATACATTGTACACACTGACTCTCCCAAAAGACATGTGGAACTAGGGGACAGAGTGGGACAAGGGAGGTCCAGAGGGTGGGAAATGATTAAATTATGTTAGGTGTATTTACAAGTCTGTCAAAATGAAGCATTTTCTGTATAATCAATAACTACTAATAAAAATGTAGGGAAAACAACTAGTAAGTTCTCATTAGTGATGCCCCACTAATGGCTGGATTACAGCTATTGTGGCAAAGAATGTCATTTAATACTAAATATTAAGGAATATTTATGAATAGAAGAGAAAGGCAAGCCTGCATTATTTAGGAAGAGAAAATAGAGTAGAACTTAATTGGTATCAAAACCAGGTCAGAGACTAATTATGATTTCAGTTCCATGTAACTTTAACTTCTCAGTTCTTGACTTGGTAATTGTTTCTGGCAATGCCATGACTGAGAGAATAAAGTGCTTTCAGAAATGTGAGGAGCTCAGAATCATTATTAAACTCAGGCTGTCGGCACAATTAATAATTCAATGTAATTTTATCTGTAGTAGTTTTCGGAATGGTTTGTTATGAGATAAGGTAATATTAATCAGTCTGCCAGGGAACAATATCTGAAAAACAATTGAATTTATACACCAATTAATTCATTCTTACTTTAGAAGTGTACGTATGAACTGCAGTGTGGCATGCCAATTATTAGTGATTTAAATTTGTATGAATTTTATTAAAGGACAGTAAAGAAAGGACAACAGTACAAGTTGATACTCTGGTGCCACTGCAGATATTTAAAACTTATATATGACAATTGTACCTAATTCAAAGCATCAAAATAAAATCTTTGAGTTATTCCTTTAAAATGTCCAGCATGATTTATTTGGGAGCTTTGTGTTTAAAATTTAATTATAGTGAATACATAATTGTATTATAAAAACAGCATGCACATGTGAAGAAGACATTAAATGACCATTTGATTTAGTTCCAAGTCTTTTAAATTTTGTTAGCTCTCTTTTCCTAAGCGCTCATCTAGAGGCTGTTTATTACATTTTTAAAAACAAAATAAATTTATTCTTTTTGAAAAGTGGAATATTAGTTTTCATATTTGTTTACAAATTGTGCAATATTCCTTCATATCTAGAATATTGGATCTAACCAATCTTTGAAGGGAAAATAATTAACACATAAATAAATATACATAAACATACATACGTATCTATTAGTATATAAATATAAATGCATTCTATTTATACATAGAATTTAGAACTATGAACAATGGAAATCTTCTGAATTCTAATTTACATTAAAAAGTGAAAACCTTTAAATCCAATAAAACCAATATTTCATTTGGCTTTTTATTTAGATTTATTTAAACCAAACGTTTCCTGTTATGTTACTCTGTGACCATATGGATATCAGTTTTCCGGTGTATATTAATTTCCTCATTCGTAAAGTTCAGTCAGTAGCTTCTATCTCATTGATTTGTAGTGAGAATGTAAAAGCAAATTATAGTGTTATACTAATTTGGTGTTAGATTAAAATCCATTCATATTGTGAGAATCATTTAATTTTTCTGGTTCTCTGTTTCTTTATCTGAAAAATTTGATCAGACTTAGAGATAAAATATGTAAAGTATCTGGCACACAGTAGGTATTTAACTATGTATTTAATGTCTAATCTTACTACGTGTGACTTTATAAAAAGAGTAATAACTTACTATAACACTCAAGTATTCACTAATATTGAGGAAACCATAATGCAAACAATAATATATGTAGTTCTATAAAATCATGTAATTTCAATATGTATATTGAATCAAACTGGTAAGACAAACTAAACTCCATAATAAATGATTATATTGTCAAGTATTTAGACTCCTATTATCATTTTTATTGTGAATTTTATCCTATAACATGTGTTGGATGATGGAAATTCATAATACTCTTTTCACGGAAAGCTTTAAGATTCTCAGCCCAACTTTATGTTGTGCAGTAGACATATTAATAGCAGTTTGTATTCCAAATACCTATAAAATTAGTTTGAAAACAATAATTTCCATTAAATTATTTAAATATATTTGAATCCTGAGTACTAAGTCTTCCAATTCAATCTAGTTTCAGCGCCTTCTGAACTAGTGTATGGGCTTAGAGGGATTGAAGATAGTGGTGACATTAGCAGCATGGAAATTTAAAACAAGTCAAAATGTTTCCCTTGGCATAAAAAGACAAGTTAATGATGGAAAAGTTCTTTAGCAGCAAGGCAAAAATCAAATAATCCAGCACATAGTTCGCTGATAGTTAATAGGTAATTGAGAATAGCTGTCCTTTTGTTTTTACCACTGTGTGTACGGCAGTATGCTAGACCAGGCTGGGGTACAGCGCGTGCCATTTGTCATATACTTCCTGTGTTAAGTCATAGAATCTCATATTTGGAGACAACATTCGTGGTTACTTATTTAACCCTTGTGCAGTTTCAAATCTCATAAAGTCAATTTACAAAGGTTTCCTTGCTGAAATGATGACTTCAGAACTGATACTTGTTTTGGGTTTTTTCTCTCACCTGTTTTAGGTCCTGTCTTTTCCCTTGGACAAGGACATATCTGGCTTAGACTTTGCATCATTTGGTTCAATTTAGACTGGCAGCTCATAAGAGCACAAGAAGCTTTGTAGGAATCCTGGTAGCTAGCTGGCTGCTTGGCAATGGCAAAATGAGTAAGTGGGCGACTGGCAGCCTGGACTCTGCCATTCCTAAAGTGAAAAGTAAATAAAATAATAATAATGAAGATTCTGTGGCAACCTATTTCTGATTAGTTTACACCCACTTAAAAATTTAGCTGCCTTTGTTCAAAAGAAAAAGGTGTTTAGAACACATAAGGGCAGATAGTGACCAATTCTGGAAAATAAGTAATATTTTTCTCAGCGGGTCAATGGGAGTTTTTAATCGAAATTAGGAAGTGACAGCAGACAGTTTCATTGTATTATTTGCAGCAGGGTCAATTATGTCTCCTAGATATGTGACATACACACATTTTGCCAACAAAACAAAACAAAACACAGTGCCTTCCAGAAGGATTTTTAAAGAATGTGATAATTGCTATTGTTTCAGACACCTATGATGTACCCATTTGAGCATTTTAAAAGCAGTATTTAATGCACAGGGCATTGAAATTTCTTCATTGTCTATGGTTAGAATGCATGGATGAGAAGGTGGTGGTGATTCTGTGCCCTTATTAAAAAGCAATAGTAAAGTTTTGATTTGGGCTTTTGTCTATGTTCTCTTGTGTTTTTAACTAATAAATTTCAAGTATTTTCAAAGACATGGATTATTACAGATAGAAAATACTTAGCCATATATATAGGACAAGAAACCTAATTCTTTTAGATGAATTTAACAACTAAATAAAGACTAAGGTAGATATTAGTCCAAGACCTTTCCTAGGCTCATGAAAATCCACGTTGTATGGCATTTTCATGTATTAGAAATTATGACGTAAAAACAGTTAATGTTGTTAAACGTGCACAAAGTATGAGCATTACAGAATTAGGAGAGAGAAAATAGGAAAATGTAGAGGCGTCTGAATGTAAATTTCTATTTGCTTTAGTTAAAAGTAGTACTTCAGAGCTGATGTTAGAATCTTAAGACCCTGACTCTTTAGGCATATACATGTCTATGTCTTGATTTTAAATTAATTGTTACACCAAAATAGTCAGTATTTTCTGAGTTTTGTGCATCTCTCCATATTCTGGAAATATGCTTAGAGTTGATTAATCAAGGACTGAATATTTGTTCTCTTGTGTTAATTTCATTCTGGGATGATATAAAGTTTTGCCATCCAACCATAGTCTCCCTATGTTTGCATAGGCCCCTCTGAACATTCCTAAAGATTGCAAAAGAATAAAGTGTTTCTCTTTTTTATTATTTCCCAACCACCTTTAATGTTCTTAATATGTAATTTGAGGAAATTTGATGTGAGATGGTCAAATGTAAAGAAGACTTAGTAAAGTGTCCAGGAAGCTTGGTAGTATATGATGTCATGGAAAGTGATAATAAATTTTGTAATAAAGTTAAGAGAATTGTGACAGGACAAATGTTAAATATCTCACAACCAAAATGGATTAAATTTTAACAAAAGTAAAAATAGAGTACACTTGTTTCTAGGTGCTGTATGATGCTCCATCTCCATAATTAGTTCACAACCGTACTTAATTTTTACATGGTTACATTGTTTCTTTGAATCTTGAATGTGACGGAAAGTGAAAATTATATTGATGGGCAATAGTAAGAACTTCTCAAATGTACAAAGCTGTAATATCTGTTGTATAAGTAAACATTCACAAATAATTGCATTTTAATTTTTTTGTCAATTTTCTTACTATGTGTTTACCAATAACAGAATTTGAATAAACCCAGGGTAAATGATGAGTGATTTTCAATTAATTCACAAACTCTTTGACAATTACTAAAGTAAAATATGTGATTTATAATTCAAGAAACAAGTCTACTAACTATATACACAAGTTAGTTTTTTTGCTTTGGTTTTAGCATATCCATACCACAAGGAATGCACAATACTTCAAATATGTTCTATAATTTTGGTCTGTTGGTTTCGGTAAAAATAGGGCAGACTTAGAAAACACTGTCTCAAAATATAAATTTTAGGAAGGGGCTTGGAAAATATATCTTAGTCTTAGAGCATCCCTGGGTTTGATTCCAAGTACAAAAACAATAAGAAACAAACAAACAAAATGCAGGTGTTCTAGTGGGTCTGGCATGATTGTACACAAGAAGGATCTAGATATTCGATGTCTTGTAGTTTTATTAAAAGTTTTGCTTTTATTCATATTCATACCAGCCACAACGCCCCTGGTCACATATGGACTCCGCAATTAGCATCTCTTTAGACCATATCAAACATCAAGAATCTTCTAGAAATCTTTGGGATAAAGTGGCAGTATAGTACCCCTTCCACTTGCTTGAGCATATATTCTTAACCAAACCTAAACTTGGCAATTTTAAGTAGAAAAGAAAGTCTGTTTTGTGGGAATAGTCTTTTTTTTTCTTCTATACCTATTTATATTACTTACCTTTATTATACTGAGTGGGTAAGTGCGCCTTTTCTTTACTCCCAAAGGAGAGCAAAAGTATCTCCATCTTCTAACACTTTAAGCCAACCTGCGCTTTTCTAAGGACAGGAGATATTTTTGCTTTTCAATGCTTGTTGCTATGCAGACATTCTTAAAAAGATAATGTGCAGCAAAGAGTAGTCAGTGACTCAATTTGCAGGATTAGCAGAAATATATAAAAGTTAGAGAAAATTATATCTGCATAGTAATACATAGAGCATATAGTCCTCAAATACAAGATAGAAATAAATATTCGCGCTCTAGCAATGCTCATTCATAGTGCTTCAATTGAACGCGAAGTTGGGCAGCCACATTTTCAGCTCCTTAGTGATGTAGGATATTCAAACAGCAAGACTCAGTGAACCAGAGCTATCTTTTCACTTTTTTCCACAAAATCTGAAACATAAATAAATGGAACTTAGTTTTTGTAAATTTATGCTAGATATTATGACACTACTAAAAATTACTTGCTCTGAAATAGTTTATCATTTCTTCAGGGAGACATTATATTCACATATAAAGCAACTAAAGAAAAATCTATGATGGTATATATTGGAATATATTGGAATATTATGTGTACAAAATTAATATCCTATTGATTGAGTTCGTAAGCCATTTTAAAACATATTGCCTTATTTTGTATCCATGCCTCATTTGTATTATCATATTTTATTGATTTTACAATTTAAAAATTTCATCATCTCTAAAATAACCATGAATCTTATATGTGGTGGCATCTTATAAATAAAATAGCTATGTTTTCTGAGTGGTGCATACTCACATATAATGTGTATTGCATTATTCATTATTTGAAACATATCATTCCCATTTGGAACAGAAAGTGTATCTAAAAAATGTGTAGTTATTTTCCTAGGACAACAAGCCCAACAGATGTCAAAGCAGAATTTGAACCGAGTTCTTTTACTTTAACACTTTGTAATTTAATGACAAGTGCTTTATGCCTCTGAGTATAATCTATCCCACTTTTCCATTATTGATGACATTGAAAATTTCAAAGAAAACAGCATTAGCTGAATACCAAAAGGATAATTTTTTTCAGGCCCACTGAGAATTTCTTCAAAGAGTTAAAATGGTAAATATAACACATGTAATGGGAAAAAATGAAATAAAATACTGTATTTGCCTGTAGCCCTCTGAGGTGTGTTTTTCTCTTCCTTCTCAGTGTATTTATTTTTTTACACTTAGTACCATGAACACTTTTTCATAGCACTTTAAACATTTTTCCAGTTCATAGTTTGTCTTTTAATGTTCTATCTTCACTGTAAATAAGAAAATTTTATTTTTCTAGTTTTCAAATGTACTTTAAAAATTTGTACATAATATTATCACAGTATGTGTTCACTTTCATATCTGCAGTTTACTTTTTTCATTTTTGGTGTTGCTATTGTCTTATGTTATTTTGCTTATTCACATAAGTGGGTCAAGTTTTTCTGTTTCTTTCACAATTCTTGGGTAGTCTGTGAGTCTGTATAACCTAATGTTATACAGAGCGCGGTGTTGTCCAGTTTCTGGGGACTGTTAAGATATGAGGACTCAGCCAAGGAAACTCTTAAATTTATAAACCAGCACTGCAAATGCTTTGGATGCTTCCTAATAAATCAAACAGGTGTAAAGATGTTTACAGATGGCATGACCCGGGGCTACACTCTTCCTCTTCCACATACTGTGACTGTTCCGTCTTAGCAATGGAAGCAGATTCAACAATGTTTGAAGGATGTTGCTCATTGATACATAAGAATTAGAGGACAGTATAGCCCTCATTGCCAGGACCTTATGTATAAATTCCAAACTTTTGAGGCTGCCTGACTATATATTCTAATTGCATAATGTTTAAGAACTCAGTGTGCTCCTGTTTTATTTGAGATTATGTCTCTGGAGGCCTAGTTATGACCTACCATTGTAGGATGCTGTGGAGGAGTTAATTACAGGCTTTTGCTTATGAGAAATTCTGAGCATAAAGAATCAAAGACACGCGGCCTGTTTGAGGGCTTCTTGAGGCCTGACGAGTCACAGGAGTTCAAGACACACGTTTTGTCTTTCTAGTCTCCTAGGTAACTTATACTTCATATTTTTAATAAGTTGCAAGTTCTAGAAATTTTCCTATTTTGGGGAATTTGAGAGCATAAGGATTTTTACTTCCTGCCTTTTTATTACATTATTTTGGTAATTTGACTTTTTTTTTTTTTTTGGGTAAAAGCACAAAATCCCCTCTATGTCTTCTTCTATTCACCGTTTTCAAAAGTAAAAACACCCTTTTATTACAGTCACTTCCTTGGAAATTTATCTGGAAAGAGAGAGTTCATGGCTTCTTCCTATTCTCAAAAGCATCTCTATCCCTCATAAGTTAACTAAGATTTGTCTGGATGTATAATCTTTACTTTAAATGGAATTGTTGAAAGAAGAAAGTGCGAAAAAGAGCAACATGCTCTGATCACTTAATTTTAACTTCATGTATAGTGCTTTGTAGTGGGTACTATAAAATATATCAAATAGGAAGGGAAGGCTCTAGAGAAATAAAATGTCATGATTATCAGTGTTAGGCACGGCATTTCTGGCGTGGCTTGTTTCCAGAGCAGGTGACTAAAATGATACATTTTCAAATGCTACTGAAGCTTTTTCCTCAACAGTCAGATCAATGGCAACTTTTAATACTCATGATTCATTTCATACTCTCAAACAGTATTGTAAAGACTTTGTGGAGGAGGAGTAACAATGGAGTCTTCTGGGTTGTCCTGAGCTGGACCCATTTTTAAATCTGTTCTCTTTAACAATAATATCTAACCTTGACTATCTGGGGAAGAACTTTTCTAAGAACAGTAATGAAGGTGTGAAATGTTGATCACTGTATCTCTTTGTAATTGAAATCCATTGCTGAAAATCTTGCTCCTTCTAGTTATGTGCTATTCTGAGAATTTGCTTTAAAAGGTGGGTTTATTACCTTGTAAAACTTCATAATTTCCTGCTCAATTCTTCAGCCTGAGTTCACAGACTTCGAAGAGACCTATACATGTGGACCGCAGTGTTGGTGGTCATTTTCCCTGCTTTCATTTGTAGTTTAAGAAAGGCCAATCCAAGGGCTGGGGATTTAGTTCAGTGGTGAGAGTGCTTGCCTTGAAAGCACAAGGCCCCGAGTTTGATCCCCAGCTCCAAATAAATAAATAAATAAATAAATAAATAAAATAAACAAGGATGATCCCTAAATACTCTAGTTCAGTTTTTCCTGCTTTCTTTAGTGCTTCATATAAATGTGTTCATTGAGTATACATTATTTTGCATGTCTGAATTAATGTTATTTGTGAGATTCTTCCACACGGTATTTTTAAATTCATGCATCCGAGTAAAAACTTACTATCTTACCCAGTGTTCTTCGGGTTTATTTTCATTTGGATGGTCTTCGTATCACTCAGTTTTTTAAGAAGTCTGCTGTTGTTTAATGAAAGTAAAGAAAAGAAAAGGTGGTAAGGAAATAAGGTAAATGAAAATGAAGAAAAAAGGAGATGATAACAAGAGATGGTAAAGATATAGAAAGAATGAACAAGAAAATAACCCATGACTTCCGATGAGAGTGGTTTGTCTTTCATACTTAGTACTTGGCTGTCTTGGCTTGAGTGTGACTGTCCCCACATCTATTAGGTAACTTTCTCCTCCACTTGGCTCAGGCTGATCTGTCTAGTTGAATGTTTTCTTGAGCCTATTATGCTTACTTTTCCCAATTCTGTATCGATGATGCTGGTTGCTACCTTGAAATCAACCATGGTGGTAGAAATTATACCTTCGAAAATGAGTGAATAATAAAAATAAAGGCATTTTATTCTCAAGAGCCAAGTACTCAACATTGACTAGCATACCTTCTGCTATATCCTTATGATGTGTGCCATTTAGTACCAGGACTGAGAATGGTTGTGTTAAAATTTCTCACCAAGTACATGCTTATTTTGATTTTTCCCGTTAGACATATCAATTTCTCTAGTATATATTTTTGAGTTATGCCATTACAAACTTTACTGTTTCATCTTACTTCTGAATTGAACTTTTTATAACAAAATGAACTGTTTCTCTTTGTCTCTAGTAACGTGTTTTGCCTTAAATTCTGTTTGGACATCATGACCATGTGAGAATTTTTTTTTTTTTTTTTAGTGCATGTTACTAATACAAAATTGTGAGGTTCCTTTTGGTATGTTGGTACATGAATTTAATATATCTTGATCATTTTCTATTCCATTACTTCTTATTCCTCCCCAACTCAAATTTTTGAATCTTTTTTATTGTAATTGATAGTCCCTAGTTCCTTCCAGTTTCCTACAAAGGGCACAATTTCATTCATCTTTACAGCTAAATAATATTTCATAGTGTGTCTATATTACACTTTCTTTATCTGCTCATCTTTTGACCAGCATCTAGTTTGTTTTACAGTTTGGCTTCTGTGAGTTGTGCCATTATAAACTCGGGTATGTATGTATTAATATAGTATGATGACTTTAATCCTTTGGAGTGTATACCCAGAAATGGTACAGCTGGATCAAATGCTATTTCTGTGTTTAGTTTTTTCAGGAAATTTCCACAGTGGCTACCCTAGCTGATATTCCCACCAATGTATAAGAGGGTTCCTTTGCCTTGGACATCCTCAACAGCATTCACACTCTTTTGTATTCTTGATGACAACATTTTGTCTGAGGTGAAGTGGACTTGCAATATACTTTTGATTTATATTTGCTCTTTGGCTTAAGGTGGTAAACATTTCCTCATATATCTGTTGGCTACTTGTACTTCTTTTGAGAATTGTTTATTGTATTCATTTGCCCACATTTTAATTAGGTTATTTGTTTTCTGCTGTTGATTTTTTTTTTGTTATCTCCTCCACTTTACTTTTTTTTCTATTTTAGTGTTTATTAGTACATAGTTATAGTAAATATGATGACATTTCTTTTGTGGAGTTGGTACATGTACATAATACATCTCAGTTCTTTTTTCATTTCCTTCTTCCCCCTCCTTCTATCTCTTGGTTGCCTCTCATCTGCAGAAGATCTAGCACCCTATGTTCTATTATCTATCTTTTACTTTGCTTTTTATTTATAGTTTTGGTTTCTCATATAAGAGAAATAATGTGATATTTAAGCTCGTGTGTCCAATTTACCTTAGTTATCATTATGATTTCAAGGTGCATCCACTTTCCTACAAATGACTCAAGTTTTTCTTTCTTTATGGCAGAGTAGTACTCCACTGTGTATAAATACCACATTTTCTTTATCTGTTCATCTATTGATGGACATATAGGCTTCTTCCAAGATTTAGCTATTAAGAATTGTGCTGCACTAAACATGCTACACATGCATATATCACTGTAGTATAATGTCTTTAACTCTTTTGAGAAGATAGCTAGAAATGGAATAGCTAGATCAAATGGAATTTCTAGTTTTAGATTTGAGGAATCTCCATACTGATTTCCACAGTGGTTGCAGCAGTTTACCACCAACAACGCAGAAGGGTCTTTTCCCCCCTGCATCTGCAACAGAATTTGTTATTATTTGATTTTTTTGTGATATCCTTGCTTTCTGTTGTAAGATGTTTTTGTTTGGATTTCTCTAATGGGCAGAAATGTTGAATATTTTTTCATGTATTTATTGGGCATTTGTACTTCTAAGAAGTGTCTGTTTATTTCAGTTACTCATTTTTTTTTTAATTGGGTCTTTTACTTTGGCGAGGCTGATTTTCAGGGCTTAATTTTCTTAGTGCTTTTTCCTCTAGCTAGCAAAGATTTCCTCCCATTCAGCAGGTTGTCACCTAAGTCTATTAATTGCTTTCTTTGCTGTGTAGAAGCCTTTTAATTTGATGTGATCGTGTTATGGGGTAGGTTCTAATATTCCCGGGTTCTTCCCCTCCTCAAAGAATTGAATGAGGAGGGCAAAAAAGTAGTTCTAATGTTTTATTTAAAATTGTAGAGAAAAGAAGAAAAGGAAAGTTGAGCATGACAATAGATACAATAAAATGTGTACCAGGCCTAAGAGGCGTGGTAGGGGTCACCACGAAAAGGCATGATAGCCTTGGCACAGGGAATGCAGATCGCATCTTCCCATGGGAGGGAGAAGGGCGAGCTCTTTCCCTGGTGGCACTGTAGAAAGAGAGCTTGCTTCCAGTGTCACTACTATTTATAGAACAGAGTTCCCATGGAAACTCGCGCAAACTCCCTGCAGTCCACTTGCGAGGGCCGGTGCTTGAAAATGGCGCCCCGGGCTGACATCAGGTCCAGCCCATTCCCCCAGATCACATTCCCTTGGCAGCCAGCCTTAGCCATGCCCTATTCCTACCTCAATTGTATTTTTTGATTCTTTATATTAATTCTTGTGCTTTTCGAGTCCTATTCAGAAATACTTGTGCCTATATATGGCTTCAAGTGTTTCCCCTGTGATATCGTCTAGCCCATTTTGTTGTCGATTTTATATTGAGGTTTTTGGTCTGCTTTGATTTTAATTTGGGCTGAGAGATTGGGATCTATTTTCAATCATCTGCCTATAGATGTCCAGGTTTCCTATCACCATTTATTAACGAGGATGTCTTTTCTCCAGCATATGTATTCGACTTCACATCAGAATTTTTGTGATGGTTAGATTTTTTCCATGGAATATATTTTTCCATCTTTTGCCTTTCTGTTCAGAGGGAGGAGGGGTGAGGGGAGGGGAACGGGAAAAAAAGAAGCACCAAGATATGTCAAGTACAGGTACAAATTCCCTATGATGAATGTTATCACTATGTACATCTAAAATGTACCATTAAAATAAAATTAAAAACCTACAAACTTAGGAGAATAAAAACTGTCTAGAGACATCGATAACATTTGTTTAGTGGTTATCCCTGAATGGGAAGTAAAGAGATCACTATCTTTATGTCTGCATCTATATTTATATCTCTGTGTATATCTGTATCTCTACCCATCTGTGTTTGAACGTATTGTCCACACTGAGTAATTTTTGCCTTTAAAATCAGATTATGCCTAAATTGCAATTCTTTAGTAGTTCAGCATAAATCAAGAGAAATGATTAAGAACTTTCAGATGAGTTCTTTCATTCCAGGTCTTTACCCTGAAGCTTGTCAGCCTTAAATCGTGCCTCAACCTCTCAGCATCTCAGCTCCTTAGCTGTTCATGTCTTTGGTTTTCAGGGATGATGGGGCTCCAAATTTGTGCTTTCCTTCACTAGGTTGCTGCCTTTCTCCTTACAAATTTTACTACTGTTCATAATATGATTTTAGTTATTTTATAAATGTAAAACTTTTTAAAATATTGCTTCAGCAAAATAATTGTTCTAATTTAAGTAGTCTGTCACTACTGATAAAGATGTCAGTATCAAGAATTTATATTAATTACATAAAATAATGTTTACACGCCTTTTTTTCCCTTTTTATTCTTTAAATAAGCAGTTCTATTCTACTTTTATGAAATCACATTTGAGTAGTTGGAGTGGGATTAATAAATATATTTATTGTATATATAAAATAATTAAGAGGAATAAAAATATTTATTTATATTTGTTAGTATATTTCACTAACATGGACAATGGAAATAAAATTTAAGTATTTAACTTCTTCGTAAATTTTATTCATGTTCAAGATGTTGAGATTGTAAAATTTGAATGAGACATCTATTTTGTTTGTTTCTTCTTTTTTTTTTTTTAGATTTTTGTTTTCTATTGCTGCATAGCCAAGTAAAATGTTACAACTAAGGTTAAAAATATGATAATTTATAACAAAATCATTTCTCTTTTTAGTGGCTTGCTAACAATTGTTTAGATTATGCATCTTAATATAATTACCATGGGAATATTTCCCTTTTTTGCATTTTGCTAGAAAAATTCTAGTATGTTTCTTTGCATGATAAAATTAAAGCTGGATGTAGTGTATGAGCCTGAAGTCTCAGCTACTCAGTAGGTTGAGGCAGGAAGGCAGGGTATAAAAAAGATAAAGATCATATAAGTGTTAATATCAGCTTTCTTTGATAAAAATCAGGTTTTTGGAAATCATTTTTCAAATGGAAAAAATATGAGGTAACCACAATATTAAGTTTTCAAGAAGTTCCAAGTCTGTTATTTCAAGAGAGTTTACATCTAAAGGAGAACAGAGATGTGTAGTACAAATTGAAGAGAGTGAATTTCAAGGAAGGTAATATAAGCAAAATGACTTTTGTGTAGATTGTGGGGTGAAAATTTGTTGTCTAGAAATTCGGGAGCACTTTTTGAAGGCATATCTCTTTGGTCTATTTCAGTAGCATGATGCACAATCTTGTCGGCAACAAAAGTGGTGGAAAATATTTCTTGCTTTTATTATTCCGCTCAACAACTGGCTGACTTTCAGAATAATATGAAATTCCCAGGCATTTGTTTTATTTAGAGAAGTGGTTTTCACATAGTACACAGTAAGCAAACTATTGTCAAAATAAATGTGATTGAATTGCAGTAGATCTTGCTACCAAATATTACTATTTTGTTTCTAGCATTGTTTTGAAACTGGAATTCTTTAAAACATTCTGTTTAACTTCTTGCACATCAATGATATTTTATAATATATTCTACAAATGGTTGGATCTCTGATTACATAGAACCCAATTATTTCCATGTGGAAGATCAAAGTATGATATTGATATGTTTTGGCAATTTATTTCACTTGGAAGTATGTGACAGGAATTGATATTTTAATATGGTTGAGGTTAAGATTTATTTTGAAAGAGTAAAGAGAAGCATTTCACAATTTTACAATCTGTCTGTGTTATCCTATTTGATAATTCTTACCCACCATCAGGCTTCCCTTACTCTTTATAGTTTGCATTGTCACAGCTGTAGAGTAAGGCGCTGCTCTTATTTACAGTGTTTATCTGGATTAAATCAGAAAGTAAATGTGTCTTTTAAAAATTAGCTAGTGTCTAAACCTAATCTGGGGAACTCACAACTTACGTATCCACCAAATTTACCTCATCCACTAGGTCTGGTAAAATGTCAATATAGAATTATCGCACACAACTTGAAGTATCAGAAGAAAACTGGATACAAAAATACATGTACGATTTTGTTCTACTAGGAGGTAATCTGTCTTCCAGGACATTACACCTTAAGGATAATATGATTAGTGACACTCGTTCACATGAATTTATGCTGTCACATTGAATTTGGGGAAATTCTCTAATAAAACAGTCTAGAAAAGACATCTCCTATAGTGGAAATGAGAGGTCATCTAGTCATTTGTTTCTCTTACTCTGATCTGTTCTCTCTTTTCTTAAAAGGAATATGATAAGTTTGCCAAAATGATATTACAAAAATTAGAAGGAGTGGTCCCACTGGGAGGCTATATAATAACATACTATTTATGTAATATGGATGAAGCAAGAAGTATTGCTACTTTTTGATCCAATTCCGTAAAAGAGGGTAATCGCTAGTTCCCTGTGTTGTGCCATTCTAGAAATGTCAGTGGAGTTTTAAGACTTTATATAGCCCATGGGTTTTAAACTTAAATTGGATCCAGGAAGAAAAGAAAGATTTAAAGACAAGCCAGGAAATAGTCATTTAGTGTGGTAATCAAGCAGAATTCTTATAAAAGTGAGCAGTATGAAAAACATTCATGTCATTTCCATTTTAGTGATTAACCAATAATTTACAAAAGGAACCTACTAAAATTAGATATTTTACAAATTTTATGGAGATTTTTCTTGAATAATGTATAGACAGTGGCTTTTACAGTTCATGCTGCATTTTTGATTTTCAAATAGCATATTTGAGATTTTATGGAAAAGAGAAAGCAATTAGGGACATCAAGATTGCTCTGGGCATGACCTAAACACTTTTTTAAACTGTTGTCTCCTTCTTAATAAGAATATGATATCTAACCCAGACCACCTAGGTAAGAACTTTGCCAAGAAAAGTAATGAGATAGAAAAGCACTAATCATTTTGTGCCTTTTTGCAATTAAAATTCAGTATCACCACTGAATTTTTTTACTCTGTTTATGCAACATGTTGAGAATTTAGAAGATTAGTTTTTAATTTACAATAATCTGATATTTTCTTTTGTGTAGAGCTCCATGGGTTTTGAGATGACTTAGAGATATATGAACCTCAGGAAGTACAACCAAAATATTCTTTACTTCATGGTTTTTCAATTTCTTGAAGAGATCTCTTTCTCCCCAAAACTGGCTAATACTCTTTCGGGAATACAATCCTATCATACTACACATCATTTTTGAAAGAAAAGAGTGTAAAGAACCATAATCGAGGACCACTTATTTTTCACTTGCACATAGAATGCTGGGTACTGTTATTAGAAGATTTAAATGAGTACTGTTAAACACAACAAAATGAAAGGTTCTAGGAAAATAAAATACATTAATCATCTGTATGTACTATATGTTAAGCATTCCATTGTGTCCACCTTACAGATGTCATTTCTTTATAATGAGTTGTATGTTTAACTGTAAGTAAACATGATGACTGTTGTGATGAAAATAAATTTAATACTAACAGTGTATACATTAATGAAAACCTTTGGAATTTGCAGAAGCTAAAGTTCTGCAGTCCTCAGTATTTGTTGCATATTATAATCATTCCGGAAGATTTAAAAATACTCCAGAGCACATGCCCCACCCCCAAACAACCAAATCAAAAACACCGCGGGAGGACCTGAGCATTGGTATTTTTAAAAATCTCTTCAGCTGACTCTATTGTGAGGAGAGTATTGAGAATCACTGCAAATCTGTTTTAATGGACAATACCTAATTATATCATTCAAGCAGTAACTGCATTCAAGTATAATTTTACTTAATTTATTCTGACAAACTCACAATTCATTCATTCATTATTCATTAAATACACATTTATAGAATGCCTGCTGACAGGTGAGTACTTGGTAAGATGTTGACAATTAGGGATAAATGTTTGGGTTTTAGCCTCAAAGACCATACAGACATAAAAGTAACATGATTATTCTATTCTGGCTCGAATTACCATTCGTAGAAAGTTGCACAAGTAGTTTGCAGAGAAAAGCAATTCCTTTTTCATTCTTTGTGGTTTTGATGTATTCAGTTTTTTTCTACTGTTTTTAAGACTTTGTTCCTGTAATTTTCCTTGTTCATTTCACCCAACCTTCAAACATTTAGCAAACTTTTGTAATACTCCCTACATAGGCAACTGAACTCAAATGGAGGAAAACCTTTTACCTTGCTAGTTTTATTCCCTATAAGTACATAACCCTAAAATCTTATTTAAGGACATATTTAAGTCCAAAGTTCCTATGATATTTCTCTGACAAACTAGCTTTTCAAATAATCTTATAGGCTAGAAATTAAAAATGAATTCAGCCATGTGGCAAAGATTAATATATTATAATCAATTGTATTTCTATACACTTGCAATGAATAATATAGGAATGAAATTAGTAAGTTGATTTAAAATACCATAAAATAAAGCACTGATGTCTAAATTTAACAGGAAAGCACCAAGCTTAAATTCTGAAAACTGCAAAAATATTGAAATTTAAAAATTTTCAAATAAGCAAAAAGGCATCCTATGGTTATGGATCCAAGGACTCGATACTGTCAAGAAGGAGATGCTTCCCAAATTGATGTATGTATGAGCAATTTCTATCAATTCTGAGCTGAATTCTTTGCAGAAATTGACAAGCTTTTGATAAAATTTAAGTGACTGGAATAGCCAGTATTTAAAAAGAACAATATTGAAGGATTCACGCTTCTCAATTTCAAAACATTCTGTGAAACATACTATCCTCAAAACAATATGGATTTGGAATAAACTCAGACATATAGGTCATTGGAATAGAATAGAGTCCAGAGATCCTCATGTTTATGTTCAATTGGTTTTGATAATGGTGCCTAGGAAACTCAATAGGGAAAGAAGAGTGTTTTCAACAAATGATGGTGGGACAGCTGGACATCCACAAAGTTAGATATTTTTCTCACACTATATTTGCAAATTTATTCAAAATGAATCATAGATCAAAATGTAAGAGATAGAATTTTACAACTTTAGAATAAAAAAGAATGAATTTCCATTACCTTGGATTATGTAAAGACTCTTAGGTATGACATCCAAATCGTAAATGACAAAAGAAAACTTACATAAAATTTTGTGATTTTCAAATTAATAGCTTCCCCCTGCCAAAAGATGCCATCAAGAACATTAAAGGACAATTAACAGAATGCAAGAGAATATTTAGGTATCATATATATGGGTAGTTCCTTGTGACACCTAATGGGTCAATATCCATTCAAGTTGATTCAGAAGGTGGAAGACTACAAGGAGTCAAAATGTCTTGAAGACAGAATTGTTTGCCAGCTCTAACAGAGATGGGCCTTACGGGGGAAACAAGGACAATCAGATAAAAATTGTTCAGCCAGACTGTCACCATGCCTTGCTACCTGCCTTACTACCTAAAACAAACATCTGTGCTCAGCAGAACTCTATGCCTTTGCTGTTCCTCAAGGACTCTGAGGGTTTCAGTCAGTTCAGGGCTTCACTGCATTCCAGTGAAGTCCCCCAACCCCCAAAAAAGATACTCTCGCTCGCGTCTTCATTCATCTCTCTAACAGGGTTTTCTGGCACGAACCTGGCAGTCATATCTCTGAAAATGGACTTATATTCAGAACATAAATCTTGTAACTTGACAACAAAATGACAAAACAACCCCATTTTTAAAACACTGGAAAATTACTTGAGTAAACATTTCGCCAAAGACATATATGATAGGTTAATAAGCACATCACAAGATGCTGAACATCATTAGTCATTAGAGAAATGCAAATCAAAACCAAAACTGAGATTAAAAAAAAAAATAACAAGCATTTCATTGTTGAAGATATGGATAAAATGGGACTGTCATACACTGTTGATAAAATTTAAAATGTGCAACCACTTCAGAAAACTGCATGACAGCTCCTTAAAAGGTTAAAACACAGCATTGCCGTGAGATCCAGTAATTTGTCTCCTTGGTATGTTCCCAAGGGAAATAAAAGCATATGACCATGCAAAAACTTGAACATGAATGTTAATAGCATGTTCACAACAACCAAAAATGGAAACAGAACAAATCCCCATCAATTAAGAATGTACGAGTATCTTACGTTCATAAAATGGGAGATAATTCAGCAGTCAAAATGGATGAAGTACATGTACATACTATGATAGTGAGGAAATTTGAGACTACATCTCCTGTTACCTCTTCAGGGTCTTTTGTTGATTTCTGTCTATCCTTGACCTCTATGTAATGGAGGGTTCCAGGTTCATCCAGAGGAACTCTATTTATCCTGAATCCCTTGGTAATCACAATCAATTTCATTATTTTTAATATTATCAATATACTCATGAAGTCCATGTGTATATCTAGCTTAGTGCCTATTTTAAACTCCAGAGCTGCACATATAAGGGCTAAGGCAACACCTCAGACTTCACATCCTATGCTTGGCTCTTGTGACTGTTAATCGTGTTATGTCAACTTCAATGGATTAAGAAATGCCCAGCAGATTGGTCAAGAATAGATTGGCTGTGTCTGTGGATTATTGACATGTAAACCAGCAAACTGATGGAAAAAAGACCTACCCAAGTTGTGGGTGGCACCAACCAATAGGCTTATAGCCTGGATCAAATAAAAATATAAAAGGGAAAGAACAAGGAAATGTGTCTGCTAGGGGTGAAAGCTGCTGGATCCTCAGGCTCTGCAGCATGCATTTGGTCACTGTGGACTCTCTCACCTGTGATCCTGTAAGCTTACCTAATATACCCTCTTGCATAATTATGCAAGATATTTTGTAGTGAGTCTGTTTCTCTAGAGAACCCTAAATAATACAACTCCTTATTCCACATGCTGTTAATATGTTTTTCTTTCTACATGCTCTGCCTTACCTCAGTAAATGGCAGCTTTATATTCTATTTGTCTAGATCAAAATGTATTTTTTTTCTTTTTCTTACTAAATCTTGCTTAGCACTTAATATTTACACCATTGTTGTTCTCCTAGAATAAACCACCATCATCTCTCGTGTGGATTACTGCACTACTTACAGGTCACAGTCGTCTTGTCTTGAGCAAAGTGACAAATGATGAAAGAGAACTTGGGATTTTAGCATTCAGAATGCATGTTTCACTTGTCTTCTTCGTTTCAGTGCAGCATCTCCATTCTTGGTCCCCTTATGTGGTCCCTATTTCATAACCCCACTCATTCGCTGGGAAGGAATCTTGCCATATTTTGGAAAGAATTAGCAGTCTTCTAATGGGCAAAGTAAGAGAGGAAATCTTAGAATCTACTTGCCTTTTGTATAGCACTTCAGCAAATATTTCTGTATTTAATTCAGCCTATTACATCACTTTCAGGAATACCTGTTATTATTTGATATATATATATATATATAGTGTTATGTATTTATCTAGATGTCCCCCCAAAACCTCATGTACTACTCATAGATGGGGCTTTTCAGAAGTGGCTGGATCTAGGTTGTGTGATACTGGGATTCAGGGTGTGTGATAACTAACTGGGTTTAGCATAGTTCTGGGTGTGGATAATGGAAGCCCCACCCTAGGTGTGGGTGGCACTAACCAATAGGCTTATGGCTTGGATGGAAAATAAAGGGAGAGGGAAGGCAGACTTACTACTGCTGCTTGCTGTTTCACTGTCTCCTGCCTGCTTTGCCATGGACTGTTTCTCCTCTGCAATGCCCCTCTGCCTTGTCACGCTGCCATGCCACCCTGATGACTATAGACTGAGACCTCTACAGACTGTGAGCTGAAATAAACCTTCCCTCCTTTACTTTGTGGATGTCAAGTATTTTGTCCTAGCAGTGCAAAAATTAACTAAGACACAGAGTGTTTGAGAGTTTTCCCTCTGGAAGGTGAATGTTCTACTTGTGCAGGTTCACTTATTTAATTTAATACCTAAAACTTATCTTTATTATTTCCTTTCTTTGTCCTTTGGTTGTTCTTCTCACTTAAACACTTTTTTTAAAAACCCTTTGTGTCATTGGAGTGGGCGCTTTGGAGAATCAGCAATAAACATATATTTTCAATCTTTAATGCATATTCCAGTTATGCTTTTAATGTGTTCTAATTAAATTTTCATCTCTACCATTTTAATTTCTCTTGTTATGACCAAAAATATTTCAGCTTTGCCAATCTAGTGATCCATATCCCAGTAACTTTAAACAAAATTATTTATCAATCTTTTATTAAAATACTTCTAACACTTACCTTTCAGGACACTACTTAAGCCACTTATCTCTGATTTTTATTCCACTTCTACAGATACTTCAGCCATATCCACCACCTTGCTGGCTCCTAATTTTCTTCATTGATAAAAGCATTATTCAAAGCATTGTGCTTTTTCTATTTTTCTATTTTAAATGTGTTCATTTATTCAAGAATTTAAAATTTATTTAAAGATATAACTCTTAGATTTACACATAGCCCTTAACTCTCTGTTGAGGTAAAGACTTGGTCTTATGTTTTTCTGACAGTTCTGCGTGATTGTCTGTAAAACACACACATGCACACAAATACATATATACACACTATGTTTTTTCATATTATACATATATATACACACTATGTTTTGGGTCAGAAATGTCCCCCAAAGTCTCATGTGTTTAGAGATGGGGCTTTTGGAAGTTGATTAGACCATAAGGGTGCTAACTTCATCAGTGGCTTAACACATTGATCAGTTCATAGCAAAACGTGTTGCTAGAAAGTATTTCCTGGTTAGAGGAAGCAAGTCACTACTAAGCATGCCTTGGAAGGCATATTCCTAAAATCTTCTTCTGCCTTTTTCCTTGCTTTCTGCTACCCTGATGCCACAAGTTGAACAATTTTCCTCTGCCGCGCCCTCCGCCATTTTTCTGCCTTGGAGCTAGTCACTACTGACTGAAAGTTCTGAAACTGTGAGCTTCCTTCTTTAAACTGTGTATTGTAGATGTTTTGTCCAAGCGCTTAAAAAAAAAAAAAAAAAAGGACTGTATTAGTTACCTTTTATTGCTGGGACTCAACTAACACATGAAACCCACAATTTAAAAGAGAAGTTAAATTGGACGTATTGTTTAGATCATTCATTGAGTGGTCAGCTGGTCCCAAGGCAGAAATGGCATGACAGAAGGAAGAGCCTTGTGCAGAAAAGAGAAAAATTTCCTGGTGACTGAGAAACAGAGCAGGGAAACAGTGGCAGAAAAGAAAAGACCAGGGAGCAGATATGGGCCCCCAAATCCACTCCTCTGTGACCTACCCAGATACACCCAGAAATATACTTTAGTAATCCCCTAGATGGCTCTGAGTCCAATGAAGTTGACAATCTATTTTAACTGTCATAATGAATAATACAGAAAATTTGTACCAAGAAGTAAGGTTGTTGTGTGACTACACATGACCATATTGCTCACAAGTCTTTGAAACTCTTTTATGGGAAGGCTTTAGAAACATTGTGGGATTCAGGTTAGAGAATCCCTGAGTGCTGTGAACAGATCTTGATTGGCTCTTCTGGTAGGATAGAAGACAAGAATATTGATAGGAATGTGGCCAGTAGATACTGTACTTCTGAAGTTTCAGATGGAAAGGAGGATTCTTTTGGAAATTGGATTCAAGGCCATGCTTACTACATTCTGGCAAAGAATTTCCCTACATTTTGCCCATGCCCTTACAACTTTATGTGAAGCTGAGTTTACAAGCGAAGGGCTAATTGATCTGGTGGAGGAAATAACAAAGCAGGCTAACAGTTAAGCTGTGGTATGAGTACTGCTGGATGCTTTTAATCTAATTTCTAGTGATAAAAGGCACAGTAAAAGGCACAGCAGAAAGGTTTGAACAACTTTCAGTTGGGCCAGAAAAGAAGCACTGGCAAAGTTGGACCAAAAGAGGAGTGGTCTCTGAAGAGAGTAGGAGAAGTACTTTGGAACTGAACAAGAAAAATGTGCATTGAGGGCAATTTAGAAATCAGCAAGAGGATGTCCATGCAGATGAAGAGTGCAAAAGTATAAATCTTTCATTTAAGAAAATAGCCCTTAACTCCTGCTCAATAAAAGCCACTAAGAGCATTGGTTTCCCAAGATTCATTTCATTATGCTCAGTGATCCAGGCACACAGAGGCTGCTGTAGCCATGATTCAAGGGTGCCCAACTACTGATTAAACCAGCAGCCAACTTCAGAGTCATCCACGTGATGCTAATTTTTTCAGGGATGCAGAATGCATGAATTGTAGGGTAACGGAGGCCTCCACTGAGATTTGAAAGGAAGGCCTTGGAGGATAAAATGTTACAGGGCCAGAATCTCTGCCCTCCTAGGAGGGCAATGTATAAAGCTGTGAAAGTTAGGCTGAAATTGCAGTGGAGATCCCATTGCAAGTTAAAGATTCCAGGAATGTGGGATGTCTTCTCGTGCAAACTGCAGGCAGTAAACAGAACTAATGTGGGAGAGTAGCCATGTGGGTCACAATAGGCAAGAACACTGGGGTGGTGATATTCAAGCCATCTGAAGCTCACATCTCACTATTATATGCCCTGGATACCAGCCACAAATCTAGAGGATTTAATCTTTGCATTGCTGTGTGTTAGACTTGCTTTGATCTAATTTCTTTTTATGTCCACATTCCCACCTTTTGAATGGGAATGTTGGCCCAGTAACAATGTATTTTGGGAATATCTATTTTTTTTTTTTTTTTTTTTTTGGTTTTTATAGGTACTTACAAGTAGGAGTTAACTTTGAATTTCAGAAGACTACTTGAACTTCTGAGCAAAGTTGGAATTGTGGAGATTCTGGAACTCTTGGAGGTTAACTGAATGCAATTTGCCTAAGGGGACAGACCTAGGATTTTGGGCCAGGAGCAGAATATTATGGTTTCTCCTGTATTCAGAGGTTGAGCTTTTGCAATGTGATTAGATTCCTTTCCCCTAGCTCCTCAACTGCTTTGTCATTCCTGACTGCCATAAAGCAACAACTTTTCACTGCCATTCCTTTCTGCTTTTGAGCATGCCAACTATAAACCAAAGCCTTTGCAAATGTGAAGCAAAGAAAACTTTTCACCTTAAAGTTGTATCTGTCAGTATTTTGTACTTGCAACAGAAAAGTGACTAACAAAGCTATGATAAAGTTAGTGTATAAATTAGGCAGAGTAAGAAAATAACAAGCATATCTAATACTAAAACAAAACAGTTACAAGAATAGATTGGATTATAAGTTTGCACTTTGGGGCCATTATCGAGTGAAATAGGATTTTCTTGCAAACAAGCACTGTGCTATTGGGAAAACCTAGTTGGTAACCAACTGAGAGTGACTTTACAGGGTGATAGCATTAGAGTGTGAATAGACAAAAGGATGATTCATCACTATTCCTCAAAATGGCATGCAATTTAAAAGTTATGAATTGCTTATTTCTGGAATTTTGGACTTAATAGTTTTCAGATTGTGGCTGACTGCAGATGGCTAAAAGCATGAAAAATGAAACTGTAGATGAAATAGGACTACTGTATTCAAAATATAAGTCTTGATGTTAAATCCCCCAATACTTCACAGGTTCTCAATTCCCAATATAATAAAATATGTTTTATTAATCTTCTGCTTAAATCTCTCCTATTGGTTCTTGTCATGCTAATAAAAACTATGGTCTTATCAAAATCCACATGGCCGTTGTTCATCCAACCACCTTTTAAAATCTCATGTCACTGTATTTCTCTCTCACCATTATTTCCTCATTGTCACTGAGTTTAGCTGCTGTAGGGGCCTATAGCTTTACTAATTTTTACTCTTTTATAATCAAACACTCAAATAATTTTCTTGCAAACTCTAATTCATTTTTTTAGCATAGCAGTCACCTATTTGGCACCTCTTTTTGTTCTCAGTCTCTTTCTTAACCTTTTTTTTTCTTCACATGATATTTTAATCCTGTCTCATACCTTTTATCCATCTTAGATAACTTACCTCATTACTTTATTTATTTGTTTTCTTCTGACAAACCTAAATCTTGTCCCTACCACAAATGGTTGAATAAAAGAAAGAGTGGATACATCGTGCAGCAATGGAGGAAAAACAGTGACTGAGGAGTTCGGCTTGACATTGAGTCACCTGGACTGACATTTATTAACATTAAACTAGTAGCTTAACTGATAATTTAAATTTCCTTATAATTTAATACAAAGCATTTTAAAAGGGAAATACTGGTAACAGTTAATTTAATCAACAAGTTAACAGTAAATCTGAAAGTGTAGTGTCATGGAAGTCAGTAGTGGTTTTCCAAAAAGAGGACATATTCAACAACTCATTGTACTAAGATGTAAAGTTAGATGAGAAATGAGAAGGATCCTTCTAAATTTAAAGATGGATCCTTCTAGATTTAGCACAATCTAAAGAGAACAACTAAGTTTATTTATCTTCTTGGGGGTCTTATTTCTCAAAAAAATACGGAAAAGTGGTGGGAAGTAAGTGGAGTGGAGTTTGTATGCTGAGCAATTCATCATATGCTGGAAGAGCAGTTACCATTTTGGGATGGAAGAACTGCTGCGTTCAGTGTAAGAAGTCTTGGTCTCTGAGTCCAGAGATAAACATTATACAATATCTTTTTACTAAACTTTCTGGTAATCTCCAGTTCCAAAACTGGCTTTTCTAGGAGTAGATTCCTTTTATTAAATCCATTTCTATCTGCTTTCATTATTAGCTAGACATCTATATTTCGTTAGTAAATTGTGCTTCATATTTAGTTTTTGATGATGATGTATTTTGATTGTTTTTTATATATGTATATATTATATATATTTTCTATATATGTATATATACTTCAGTAGAGTATATACCTCTATATAGGTGTATATACTACACAGGTGACTATATTCTGAAATCATATTAATTTAGATGTCTACAAAGACTCTTTCTTAGTGTGTCTGTGTTCTCCATTACTGAGGTTCTTTGTATTTAATTCAGATCATACCACAATTATTGTATGAATTATATTTTCTTTCATTCTTACAGAAATAAAATTTTCATTTCGATGTTTGTGGAAGAATAGAGATACTCATTTTACTAAGTTTTCTGAGGCTTCTGCAGAATATTTAATAAGTTCATTTGCAAATACTATGTGATCTACACTATAATAAGGATTAAGAACTGAATAAGCACCATCTACAGGAACATAGAGGAAGCAGGACATTTAACAGTGCCTCGAGAGTGATCCTTCTTAACATTCATCTTAGAATGTCATTCATCCAGCAACCGTGTAATGGCTCCACGTAAGAATTCTGATCTGTGTTGACATCAGGTATATCAAAAGAGAGACTGCATGAAGTTATTTATCCTAGTCATGTTGAGTGAACTATCTCACCTCCTTTCTGGTGACAAACAGAAATACATTTTTAAATATTTAGCAATACATGCTAACTAGGATAATCTTTACAAAAATGTATATAATCCCCACTCATTATTTTGAGTTTAATTACCCTTAATTAATGCATTTTAGTTCCTAGTTTAATATCTGTCTTCACAGATATTTCATGAAAATATTATTAAAATAGATGAAACCAAACTGTTAATGGCATACTTGTGTACTAACAGGGACAAAGGAAGAAAATAGCCCACCTTCTAGAGTGAGGGCTTTGTGAGCTTTTTTATTGTTAAAACTTTATACAATATTTATTTAATGATTAGCTTATACAAATCCCCTTTAAAAATTAACACACATAATTTACTTGTCAGTAAATCTATGCTTCATTTTATAACAAGTTTTTTAAAATTTGACATATATTGCTTGTTTTTATTCCAAGAGAGCTCGGATAAGCCTGCAACTTAATTGTATTTACCAAATACCAGATGCCTGGTTACAACTTCACTAGTATTTAAATGCTTTTTATTAATTCCAATTTCAGTTATCTAGATTCATATTTACTCAATTTCTGTGCTATTTAATTGCCTAGGAAAATTGGCTAGATGTAAATTTTATATACATGCAAAGTATATTTTTATGGATAATATTAAACTTTACCTTCTAAAGAGAACATCAAATTTAATGAATTAAGAATTTTTTTGGATGCCATTCTCATGAAATGGTAAAATAAGAGTTAAAAAAATGCAATATTAAACACTTTTTATTCTAAGTTTGGCCCATATTTATTTTAAATCAGTTTTAAGAATGAGAAAATACACCAAAAGTCTATTAAGTCATTTTATGAAATAAAAAGAAATAAAACTAAGATACCAATTACAGAAATTATTGCAAAAGTGGTATAGTCCAAAGAGCAAAATGTAGAAAATTGATTTTTACAAATTAGAAGGTAGATTACTATAAATAATCTAGACTGTTAAAGTTATCCTCACTATATGCAGCTCTGTGACTCAAATGCTTACTATAAGACTATGAGATCTAAACACTGGAAGATAATATTTCAAATATGTTTCCTCTATAACCATTATTAAAGAGCCATACTAATATTAAGAATTAAAATGTTCAGAAAATAAATATTCTAAATTAATAGGATATCAGAAATTACTCCAGTTATGTTACTGTGTGGGCATTCCATGCTAAAAAAGCTTCTCAGTGGAGATGGATGACTAATTTCTTACCTAGAACAGAAACTACTGGTTCTTTGAAATGCTTGGAAAGAAAGAATGCTCATATTTTTTATATTAAAATATAAAATATTTGAGATTTGTATTTATTATTTAAATTTTTAATGTCCTACCACACTCCAGTGGAGGTAAGTCATTTTCATAAATGCTAAAGTAAATGACCAGGTGCCTTAGCAAGTGATGATGAATGGCATTAAAATAATTAAAGGCCAGATTTCTCACATGATGATATTAAATGTTAAGCATCGTCATAGTAATAGTTTAATAAAAACGTAATAGTTGTAGTTGATGTAAAATGAGAACAATGACTTATTTTTGTTGAATAAAAGGACAAGAAAGTGCAATATTTTAATCTAGAAATCCTATCATGTATTTCATTTATGACAATTATAAAATTATGATAGTAACATTTCTGATGATCTTTATGTGGAAGACATAGTAACACTCATGAAGACAGCTCAGTGGTCAGTTTGTATACTACTGTATACGCTGTAAGAAGACAGGTGAAGACATGCGCAAATTGCCTTACTGTGTCCTAAACTGAACTGCAGAGAGTGGCAGGTCTGGCCAGACTGGCTTAGAGATGAGGACTAAGTCAGGGTCTACCTAGAGGTCTGTGTCTGGGGCCCGTTTGTTTTAGAGAAGCATCAGGGCTCTCCATAGAGAACAGTCAGTCCTCTTTCTGTTCCTGACTCAAGTGAGCGCCAGTCTCCTCATCAGTCACCTGTCGTGGCTGGTACATCTTCTTCTATGTGAGGACAGTGTATGTATGCGAGTCTTCCATATAACAACCTTTTTAAAGCCTGACTGGAGGCCGACTGAGAAAAATTCTAGTGAATCACACCGATCATTTCACAGCACACTGCCTCCCTGCAACACTGCTGTAATACTGAAGTGGGTAGTTTTCCTTCAGAAAATGTGAACTACAGGAAGCGTATCTTTACAAAACTGCTGCTATTAAAACGCACGTGGCGATCAGTTCTCTGGAGATTTAGTGGCACTGACTCCTTTCAAAATAAAGTCATATCAATACCCAGCAAACGCTGCTTTCCATGTGAATGAAGAAAACCTTCTCCTTCTAAATAAAATGTGTTGGGAATGTCTTTAGCACAGTTTATACTTTCTTTCATTTCACTTTAACAAACATTTTTAGAGCACTTATTTTGTGTCAGGCACTGTTTTTCTAAATCATGCATTATTTAATTCTGAGAACAAGTCTGAGAAGAAATCACTATTTCTACTCCATTTTAAAGATGAGAAAACTGAGGCAGGCAGAGAACTTTAAAAATGCTCTTTACAGTGATGATGAGAATGTACCAGGTATTCTACTGCTACAGAACGGGTAGTCGAATCAGGATTCTAGATTCTGTGCTTTGAAACCAGTCACCATGATTGTATCAGGCTGCCCCTAACACAGGCTGGTCTGAGATGATGATTTAGTTAGCCTGGCACTGCAGCAGCAGACCGGAGAGACGCAGGAACTCACCTGGTGGCTCCCTTTGGCTGCTGCCTTTCTGACAGCTAGGCCAAACTGCACCGTTCTTCGAGCAGCCAATCAATATGCTTCCTCTCAGCATTATCTAAATTCAAGTATATCTAACTGTCCTGAGGAATAAAATATAAGGAATGTGTATTTCATGATTTTAACGTGTTCCTGTTATAAAATTTTTAAAAAAATATATAATAAAGAGAAATAAGACAAGATACATGTAAGAGGAGATTATTATCTACAGTGTATAATTTCACTTCTAAAGATAAGCCTAAAATCCTAATTAGTATGCCTAAAAATAATTCAGGACCTGACCTACATTTCTGATTTATCTTGTTTTTTAAAAAAAAATGTAGGGTCAAAGCATATGTGCTAATGTTAAATATCCATTCTTCAAAATAGACATTAAATTAGAAATGTGAGTTGACTTTCTTAACATGATTACAAGAAATTATCTCAAAATGTAATATGGTTTAGTGACATTTTGTTTGTAAATGGGACCAGTTATTTTTCAAAGATCTTTTAGAACTAATTTCTGAAACTACTAGGCTTATATATGTACAGAATTTGTAAAATTAATCAAAGTGGGAAGGAAAAATAACTCTTCAGTTTTTAATGTAAATGTATTGAGCATTAGTTTAGTTGTCTTAAAGAAAATAATCTCTGGTTTGTTTTAAGAGCAAAAAAATGTATCCTTGAGTTATCAAAAATCCTAATTTTATAAGACTATGCTATCAAGTCACCTCACATTATTGGATAAGTTTCTACAAAATTTTTAATAGGGAAAAACAATGTTTGGAAATATGAAACACAAATCTGGATTTTTAAAGTGTTTGTAAAAGGTAACAACTCAATTGTTAGTCCAAAATGTAAACAACAGTTACTAATTTCTTCCCCTATTGTCCTTTAGGTTGAAACATTTTCCCACTACTTATCTCTTTCCTTTTTTACTGGCCTGGCCTGATCTCTAGTTTGTTATTTGTTATTATTCACATTCTCCAGTGTCCAAAACTGTAACTTTGTTTTCCTGTTATTCAATTTAAAATTTACTTTAAGTCTCATTCCACTCTGTAACAAAAATTTAATCTTACCAATTCAAAGTAAATTCAGTCAAATTTTTTATTTTATTATGGGCTTATAATCCAATCATGTTAAGATTTAAATATACTTCTGATGTTTTCTCCTTGCCATTCCATAATGAAGTTAATTAAATTATAAGTTCTTCTAAGCACACTTGTTGCCAGAACTTCTTGTGAGGATAGGAGTCTCTAGAATTTTTAGAATATGAAATGGATCTGAAGTCTTATGTATGAGCACAAGAAGGACAAGATGAGTGGTATTAAAAATATACAATTCTCTTTTTATTTTGCCTTTTGGTGCCAGTGTCCCTCTAATATATGAGTTACATCCTCAAGAGATCTCCAGTAGGGGTACTTGGGATTCTACTGTGCAGAGGATTTGGCAACTCCAGTATCTCTCTCAGTTACCTTCTGCCCATCATCATTTGGAGATAACAATTATGGGAATTTTCAGATAACTCTCTACTCGGCAGACTCAGACATTCATTGTGAGTGGTCTCTAGGGATCAAAATCCAACATAAAATGACACGTGTCTTCATAATGATATTTATACTCTCCAACATCAGGATTTGTGTTTCTGCCTTAACCAAATTCAGGTATTAAGTGCATGTTATCTTTCTCTTGGAGTCCAAACCCACAGGAGTCCAGACTGGGGAAGTGGAAACAGTAAATTTATACCCACCCCACCATATACACAAATTACTTTGGACACATTAGGTTTTCCTTCCAAAGCCCCTGTCCTTCCTCCCTCCCTTCCTCCTTTTCGCCTCTCGTCCCCTCTACTAATGCTAAGAGTTTTCTATTGCAGAGTTTTTAGGGAAGAAGCTACTTGGCTAGTATATGTAGATTTTCTTTCTCACATCTGAAACCTAGTATTTGCACCTAGAAATAAAAAAAAAATGGCATATTTTTCTTCATCTTTAATCTGACCATTTTTCTCTTGTAATGGTTGGTCCGTCATCCTGTACTCTGACTTTCAGTGATCACGGGGAATCAGAAAAAAGAGTTTACGATTAACGTTTCAGATTATTCTTCTACCACAAGTTAACATTTTCATGGCCTTCTTCGGCTTTTTCTTCCGTTTTCTGAACTAGGTAGAAACAAGGTGCTACAGCCCTAAAGCCCATTTAATTCTCTATTTTTCTGCACCTCGCATGGCTCAGGGTGAAGCAGTGTGCTCTTTACTCTGTGATGTGGTGGGGTTTGGCTGTTATCTCTCCAACCTCTTGTACAAGCTCTTGCTGCTTAAAGATTCAGGGCATTCATATCAGAATTTTAAAGTGGACACTGATATAACAAGACATAATTGATACCACTTTTCAAACTAGAGAGCAAAGTTGGGAATTTTCAAGCTACATAAAACCAGTTACATAACTTGAGATACATACTCAGTTTAAGGGTATGGGAGAATTGAGAGTGAAGAAGATTAATAGAAAGGATGATGTTTTGTAGTTAGAGTTGGGAAAGGTGCTTTTGTTGTTGTTATTAAATTAGTTTTTAAGGATATTAATTTGAGATTCACCAGATAAATCATCAGACTAATGTGATTTTTCACTGGGAGACAGCTGAACTAGCCCTAGGAACAGAAAGAAAAAAACAAAAACCCCCAAAATTTTATGCTTTCAAACCCCAACTAGTATTTTGGAATGAAACATTTTCATTCTGGTATAATCTTTGTCACTATTCCACCTCGAAGTTCCTCATTGTTCCAGCTCATTCACTGAGGAAGCAACGTAGTCCTCAGATTCTCCCTTTCTTCCTTAATTCCTGCCACTCTTATGGGATACTGGATCATCCAGCCGGTACTCAAACAGTTCATTATCTTCTCTCTGCTGGTCATCTTACCTTCATGTTTTAAATTCCCTTCCCAAAACTGCTCCACTTTGAAAAAGTGAATTGTATTATCTGACCACAACCTTCTGTTATTCTTTTTAATTTAAGGAAAACATTAATCCATCTTTTAGTGTATATTTTTAATCTTCAAAATCCTCTTATTGCTCCATAGAAGATCTCTTGTCAGCATTTTTTTTTAATATCTTCCCAAAGTTTTGATGTTTCATCCCATTCAAACACCCTCTTAGCATCTTTATGGTCTTTGTCCTGTGTAGCACTATGTAGCATTCTTGTCCAATAAAGTATCTGTTTTAGTTGGTGTTCAAATGTCCTGTCTTTCTACATCTGAACCTGTACCTCTGTGGTTAGTGATCACATCATGCAAACTGATAATCAAAACACTCATTACTTCCCTTTTCATAACTGGTTTCTTTCCCTTTACTTTGTATTTATTTTAAATATCTCGCATTGTCCTAAAACTCCTGAACTCCCATCTTCCCTTATTTCAGCAGATGATTGTATCTTCTTACTTCACAGAGAAAATAGGTATTTACTCCCTTAACTTCTTTTAACCAACTCTGTAATTACATGTGCTCCCGTCTTTGCCTTCTCCCTCTTAATGAGGCATCTTTCATCCTGTCTGCAGCTACTGCTTCTACCTTTTTGTTGGATAACACGAATAGTCTTAGATTAGAGCAATTTATTATTCTCTCTTTTCTTTCTTCAACCCTTCTTCCCTACTGATTTTATGTTCTCCAACTTTTTTTTAATGAGAGACAAGAGGAAGGAAAATGTCCTTCAGCCGTACATCTCCTTTCAGTATTGCCTGTATCTTTCCTCTCTGTGAGAGGCCAACCTGTGGAAGGGTTTGCTCTTCCTCACTTTCTATAAACTCCCTGTTCTCCTGAAGTTTACCTCACTCTTGTCAATTCCCTGGAACTCCTCTTTGTCTGGCCACAGTGACCTCTTTGCTGCTATTTCAGTCTGGTGCTTTAGAATATACAAATGATTTCCACTTACTTATTTTCTGTAGTATTATTTTTCAGCCTTAGGGCATTATCCTTTTTTTTTTTTCCTGAACAAGAAATTGATACTTTGAAACCTAATTTGCTCAAAACTACAAAGCCATAGCTTATAGTTAGTAAATGTTGACCTTGAATAGAAGACCTCTGATTTAGACCCTACTCTAAACTGTAGTTGTATACTCGTATTCATTATTTTATGGATATTTAGAATTTATTTTTATTTAAGATCTATATTTCCATGCCTTATATTGAGAGCAGAGGCTGTACTACCGAAAGTTATTAATAATGTAAGGTGACCCAGAAATTTCTAGGGAACAGGGAAATTTAATGAAAGACATTTGCCTTGTAATAGCCAACTAAAGGTAAGGAAAGTAACCATGGTAAAGACATACTATTTTTCCTAAGTAATATACATTAACTCAAGCAAAGTGTAGAGGGAAATAACTGAAAGAGTAAAACATCACCTGTTATTAAGCACTAGATTCACTGGCTTAAAAAAGAATACTAGGTGATAGATCTCTGATGTGTCTTTGCTCTGATTTGAAAAACAATTTCATATGTTTTTCTTTCCTTTTATAAGTCTTTTCCATTGGAGAACTTACTTTTTGTGATAAAAAATTATGCACAACAGTTATAATCTATAATTAGTTTCAGTTAATTGCTCCAGTACAGAAATGTGTAAAATGAATGGAAAACAGAAGGAAATAAGTTCTCAAGGACCTGTTTCCCGGAAGAGATGCCACTTGAGCTAAGACTTGATGGACTGTAGGTGCTTTTCAGATAAAGAAGGAGAAGGTATCTAAGGGGAAGAATCAGCATGTACAAAATGCTGAGACATGGGAGGGTGTGTTTGCAGAACGATAACCAGTTTCAGTGAAGTATGAGACAAGGCTTTTAAGAATGTAGTTATCCGGAAGATAATTCAAAATAGTCGGAGGAATAAAAGCAGTAGGGTTTGTTTATTGTTCATTGAGTGGGAAAGCACAAAGTGGCAGGTTTCAAGCACAGACAGATGTGATGGTTTAAAAGATGTCACTAGTTCTGTTCTCTTCTCTCTCTTTCTTGTTTTCTCCCTCCCTTTTCTTTCTTCTGCTCCCTTTCTTCTTTTCTCTTTTTCTTCCACAGTAGCCTGATAAATGGGCAAGTTCTTACCAGACACTAAGATAGCCACCTGCAGTGCTGGACTAAAATAATCGCCATAGTACTGGATCACAAAGTGTATGTAGATCTTATGACTAATCCTCTTTGCGTGGAATGAAAAATTGTTGATATGTATCCTCCATTGCCTGTCTCATCTCATTTTCCATTTTCTACATATATGTCAGTCACATACCCAAGCAACTCTGCTCTAGATGAATGAAGAGCCTTTGCCGGGAGAGTAATAACACATGAGAAAAATAACGCTAGTAATTGTAAAAGTGGAGGTTGTGATAAGTTGCACATGTTTTGATAAAGGCAGAGAAGGTTCTGTACATTCCATTCTGTTTTTATGCAATAATTTAACCAGTCATATCAACGGAAATGTAAGGCTTTTTCCCCCATTACTATCAAATACTGCAAAATGATGCTTGCCCATACTTGCAAAATTATGTTTACTTTCTTTACTTGTATTGCAATTTTAAATTTTGGTTATATATTTTAGAAACAAAGTAAAAAACAAAAAAAAATAGTGTCTGTTTTAAAATGTAAACATATTGGTCAGTAGCCCATGAGAAAATTTTTATGATTTTTTTTTTTTACTTTTTACTTCACTCTACTTGTTACAGTTTTCCAGTCTCTAATTCCATCAGAGACTCTGAAATTATCTATGCTTACAAATGCCAAGATAATGATAAAAATTATATTGAAAGAGAATTGCTTTGTGTACATGTTGACAAAGTAAGCTCTATCTATATTTGTCCTCTGAGTCCACTGATATTTTGGTTAGTAAAGAGGGGCAGAGATGCTGGTTTAAGCCTCATTATTATCTTGTCACTTAATTTCTAGTCATAATATATATCACCGTAGCTGCCTGAAGCAGTATGACAGGTGTGAGAGAACTGACGAGTCCTACAGTTTTGCAAAACACAATAGGTTACCAGTGCAGATTTTAAAAGGAGCCAAAATGAAGATGGCATCTACTATATATCATTGGCAGCATGTCTCAGACAGAATGGCCAGAAAAACACATCAGAGAGCCATTTGGATGTAATTAGAGAGTAGCAGGCAGAGAAAAGACAGAGAAAGTCCGTGAAGTAAGGAATGGGTGATGCCTCAGTCATCCCATCTCTCCAGACCTTTCAGGTTGCTTTTCCGGCCTCTTCTGCTCCAACAATGTATGTGGACACTGGTTGAAATATACTCAGCTTTGAGATTATTAATAATTTTGAAACTGAACCCAGCTGCACACAAACTATTGTAAACCACATGCTTGAATTGATTCTCTTGGTTTTATTCATCCCCGATTAAGGCATTTATCCCACTAAATTGTAGCTTTATTTGCAGTGTCCTTAACTAAATTCTCAGCTCCAACGAACATTTGCACATTTTTAAAGCAGCTCTGTGTACTCGATATACTTGGTGATTAATGAGAATTTTGAATGGTTTTATGAATCAGTTTTTACTTCTTGATATATTTACACTCCCATTCAAAGCAATTAAAGTCCAAAATACTGCCTTTCCTATTTGTCCATTCAGCAGTGTTAGGCTCTGCAGGTACACAAATTGACAATGGCAATTTCTATGCCCTTAGTGCTTTTATTATGCCTTCAAATAGGGTGGGACAGACAAAAGGTGAAGCGAGAATTTTGAACAGCTGCCTACCTCAACTACCTCAACAGGGGTAGTGCTAGCTATGTCACATGGGATATCTGTAGTCCTAAGTACTGCCCCAGGGTCATCTCCCTGGACTTTGAGGAAAATATGACTCACAGATATTTATGAAGTTTCTCAAAAATTTAATACCAGTAGTGGAATGTTTAGATTGTGAACATGTGCTTTATTACCTTGTTGGATATGTCTAGTCTTTCCTTATTTTTTCATCAAGTTAGACAATGCTTTCCTATTTCTTCTCAATTGTGTAAAATAAGAGTAGTGGGACTCTTTTCAACACAACATTCATTCCTAACAATTACAATTGTTAGTAATTTTATCTTTGTTTAAGTCAGGTTTTCATGTCGTGAATGTGCTTTTCTATAGTTCTAAAAATATATATTCTGCCTTCAATAGTTTACATGCTCCCTCTTTAGTAGACACGTATAGTATTGACAGTTGATACACATGTTATAGTTCTTGAAAATGAAAGCCTCCTAGACAGTTATATCTTTCCCCCCAATATCTATACATGAAACTTCCACCATCCATTCATTCTCACACTGTGCCCTCCGGAGCATGCGGACTCTCTCCTGGAGCAGTCAGGATATGTAAATGAGAGGGCAGATGCACTGATTCTCATTGCAGGCCCTCCTCAGAGCCCACCTTCAGGCGCAGCTCCAGAATTCTACCACCCTGCCTTATGGGTCCAGATACAATGGCTTCTGCCAAAAGTACACAACTATTCGAATTTATCTCTTAAGTCTACCTGCTGTTTATACATTTACTCATTCATTCAACATCTATTTTTATAGAACACTTATTATTTACCAGACATTATTCTATGTTTGGAAATAATAGATGAAGAAGGCAGAGAAGAGAGGTAAGGAAGAGAAGAAGTTGAATTGGAGGTAGATAAATGTGAGGAAAATAACGATGGCAGAGTTACTGTGGCTATCAGTATTATTTTTCAGTAACTGTCCTAGAATAAAATATCAAGAAAGTAGGATCAGACATGCTGTTTAGCATTATGTTTTTTTCCTACTTTTTGTGATGGTGAGACAATTCATACAATAATGAAAAAAGAAGGATCATATTCACACTAATTCATTTGTTCCATCTTTTGATCGTGCTTTAAATATGTACCATTTTATAGCAGGATGGAAGAGCATGCCAAGCTGGCTATATGCTAGAGTATCAAGTGAAGGTGCCGAATTACAGAATAGTAAGGCTATAACTGTAACTCTCAAACTTTGCTGCATAGTTGAGTTACCTCAAGAGTTTTTAAAAAAGATGGTTTCCACAGCCCAAATGCCCATCAACCAAGGAATGGATAAAGTAAATGTGTTTTTTTATACGATGGAGTGCTACTCTGTCATAAAGAATGATAAGCTTGAGATATTTCGAGGTAAATGGATGCATCTTGAGACCACACTCTTAAGTAAAATAAATCAGACATACATGTGTAAATACCACATTGTTTCTCTGGTGTGAGAAACTGAAAGTATAAATAAAGACTGAAATATATTATATTGGGAGAGGAAAGAAAGTGTTCAAATGAGAAGGGGAACGGGGGGAAGGAACGGAGGGACAAGAGAAAAAGGAATAGAAGGAAAAAATGGAAACAAAGCTTTTGTAAATAAGGAGCGAGGAGGGGTAACGAGAGGGGAGGGGAACAGAAAAAAGAAGCAACAAGATATATCATGTACAGGTACAAATCCCCTATGATGAATGTTATCAATATGTACATCTAAAATGTACCATTAAAATAAAATTTAAAAAATAATGGCTTCCATTTAATACTCAGTACCAATTAAATTGGAAAGTCTGGGAGAGGAACCCAGTTGTCTGGTGATTTTTTTTTTTTTTCTGTTTTTAACTCCCTGGGTTATTGTCATGCACAGGCAAATTTAAGAATCAGCTTCAAACACGTTTCTCTCCACCTTTAATGCAGGTGCAGATTCTGGTTTAATAGATCTAGGGTGTGTCCCAGATTCTTCAAGTCCAAGGTGATGCCGCTGCCACAGATGTGCACAGCACACACTGGGTAGTAAGGCTCTAAACAACGCCTTTCACCTTGTTGAGATTGTAAAAGCTCTGATCTCTTCGGCGCAGTGGCTGTCTGTAACCCCCTTGTGTTCCTGAAAGATTTCAGTGCTGAGGTCCAAGGAAGGCTTAGAGAAGAGAATTTCCAATGTTGCAGCTTTCTCGAACATTTGATAGTAATCCCTGCCACCATCCAAATATATGTGCCTTCCACTAAAATCATACTTTGAAATCTTAGTGTATGAGGGATGGGGCTTTTGGGGCAGTAATTAAGTCTATGTGGGCAAAGCCAACAGAAGTGAGATTATTACTTTTTCTAATCTGTGAAAACGTAGCCAGGTTTCCATCTGGGAAAGCAGGCTGTCACCAGACAGTGAATCTGCTAGCACCATTGTCTTAGACTTTCCAGTCTCTGAAACTGTGAAAACTCTTGTTGTTTATAAGTTGTCTAGTTGATGGCATTTTGTCATAGCAGCTTAAATAACTAAGACACTCTCCATTCCAAGGCGAGCATGACTTCTGGGACATACACATGGAGATAGAGGTGTTCTCTCCTACTCTTCGGGAAGTGCCATCATCACACAGTTGTTTGTGGTTAATCAGTGAGTAAAGCCCTGGGAACAGAAGAAAAAGGCAGGCATCCTCTCTTTGTGGAACCCCAGTCTCACAGCTTCATCCTATCCCAAATGTGTTTTATAAGTGAATAACCCGAGTACAGGTTGTTCCCCTGCCTGGCATGTGATTAAACAAATGATGAGATAGAAGTGTGTGTGTGTGTGTGTGTGTGTGTGTGTGTGTGTGTGTGTGTGCGTGCGCGCGCGCATGCATGTGTATGTGTGTAGGAGGTGTTTAGGAATGAAATATCACATCTGATCATCCCAATTTATTTCTAAAACATGATCTAAACTATCACATAAGACTTCCTGTATTTCAGTTCTGTCTCCATCAATTCTGTGAAATTTTTCCTCTTGAAATATATTTTCCTGCTTGGATTTTAAATTTGTTTGAATCAATGTCCTTAATTTTTTCTTAAATTAGAATTTAGGACAAAGATTTATTCTCATCAAAAATAACTGTCATATACAATGAAATAAAATACATGTTTAAGAAAGAAACCTGTCTTTCTGAAAAATGAAGAAAATTAAAACAGTATTTTAGCAATTCAGCTGGAAGAGTTCTGATATGAATCGAAAACATTTGACTGCTCTTGCAAGGAGATATTATACTATTACAGAATGTATTGTATGATACAGTCCTATGTATTAGGTATTAGATACGCCAATAGTAAATGGCCAGTCAAAAGTCAGTGCATATTAAATCAATATATTGCAATTAATTTCTTCTTCTGTGAATTTGTTGTGTACAGTGTGGCGGCTTTTGAATTAATGTTGAGTTGGTAGGAGAATAGAATAAGAATTTTGTTTTAATTCCCCAAAGTGTTTGCTTTCAGAGAATTAGAGATTGTAAGTCACTTCAAATGATCCATTGATTAAGGAAACTTATCCATTAGAAAGTCTGTTTTGTATGCAATAACCTAAAAAGAAAGATACAATTTAACATTTATCTTTTTCTTATCCAGGCAACCTTTTACGTAGGCAGTCACAGCGCATCCACCCAAGTTATCTGAATTACAAACATCAGTCATTCAGTTCATCTCATCCCAAATTGGATCCGAGATGAATTCAACATTTCAATGCTATTCATTCCAGCTCTATGGATAAAGTCTTTTACAGAAATAAAAACACCTCTGGTTTTCTGTTCGTTTCCGTGACTTTGTTAGTAAAAATAAAATGAACATAAAGTTGAACAGGCAGTGTGAGAATGTCTGGAATACAGTAGGCTCATAATACATAGTTTCATTTTCCATTTATATTTAATCTAAGATCTGTGTTATTTCCATTACTTAGCAAGTAATCGGATATGTACCTAACACCCTTGTTTTGGAAAGAACAATTCAAATATGTATTGTAAAATTTAGTCAATTAAAACAATGCTTTGTTACAATGAATCAGTTAAACTTAGCCTCTAAGGATGCTTAATGTATTTTTCAGAATAATGTAATAACTTCTATTACTGCTGTCAACAAATTGCCACAACTTGGCAGTTTAATATAACATCCCCTTATTAGCTAACAATCTTGTAGTGGAAGTTTGGTTAGAGTGACTCACCAGGTCCTGTGCTTAGATTTTTGTAATGCAGAAGTCGAGGTGTCAGCAGGACTGTTTTGGGTCTCTTTTTTCTTTTCTTTATATTTCATTTTACTTTATTTTACTTTATCTCTGTGTCTGTGGATGAATCCATCCCAAGTGCATTCAGATCGCTGACTGAGCTGGGAGACTGTCTTAGTTCCCTGAGCCTGGATAAGCTCCCTAGTTTAAGGTCCATGTGCTAATTACATTTGTAGGGCAAATGTAATTAATTTCCCTTTTGCATGTAGCTTAACATAATCAGAAGTTGCATGTATTAAAGGATGGACATCTTTGGGGGAATATCCTGCTTCCCAATTAGACTGACACATGCTTTCTGAGTTTACTCAGTGAAGGGCTAACAGCATGATAACTGAGCACCCTCAGAGGAACCGAAAGATGAAGTATTCATATCTTAGAATTCCTCTTGCTTCCACGAGACAGATGTTTTACACATTTTCAGACATTTTACCTTTCTTTCCATTATGTGCTTTCATTATTGAAGTCTTTGAAAAATCTTCTCCAATTCAAATAAGTAACATATCCCCAAATTCTTGATTGGAAATTTGGTTATCTCCTTGAATTTCAAACAATGTATTTTGAGCCAAACATAAAGTACAGTAAAAGAAATTAATTTGCTTCATGAGGTTGTGTTATATTTCTTATTTGAAATAATCTTATAGGTCAGCATGTATTCAGTTATTCTTCACAGAAATCTGTACATTTATGTACTACCCGTATTTATAAATGAGATGAGCATGGGCATGTTCTACATTTTTTGTAAGAAAATAATCTTTTGAAGGACTAGTTTGAAATATGCAACATATGTGGAATAGTTGTAAACTTGAATGTTTACAACCTTCATTCTATTTTAGGAATAAGCTAAATATACGTTGCTGAAATTCTCCTTGAACATGGAACTTTGTACTGTTGAAAGCATGATTGAAAAAAATCACAAATGGAAAACTACCTCGGTATAATGCAATACTGACTTTTTAGCACCTGATTTATGGTTAGTATTACACACATTCATTTGAATTTGAAAATGTTTAAGATTCTATAATTTAACCACAAGTGTGTGATGGAAACTAGTGTCCTGGTCTAATAAAGCCATAGGATAGGGGAGGGAAGTTGCCGAATAATGTTTTGCACAGATCGGGGGGGGGTCCTTAGAATAATCATATTTGCTTTTAGAATGTTTAAGATACTATTTTCCTGCCTTTGATTATTTTACTCTACATAGGAAAAAATACATTTTTCTATGAATTATCTAGAGTTACCTTTTTAGGAATATTTTTTTCTTCACGATGAATATATATGCAGTAATTTCATACATTAACATTAAAATATCTTTTCATAATACATTTTATCAGGTATCATAACATTGAAAAACAAAAATAGAATTTTGAAGCATTATATAACATTTTCCAAAGTCCATTTTACACTCTATTAAATCAAAACCTCACACTTTCAGGAAGACATATTAAGAAAAACACTAAATTTGAAATGGCATAATGAACATATATTTGCAAAAGAAAAATTAATTTTTTTTTAAATACAGTGGTATCTCGGTTCACGAACTTAACTGGTTTCACCATTCTGGGAAAAATGGCTGTGACTGTGTTTGTGTGGGAAACACGGCCATGGTCATGTTTATCATCCAACGCAGAATTCACAAACAAAAACAAAATTTTGCCAAACACTTCTGTTGGCAAACCAAATTGTTCACAAACAAAAGCATGTGTGAACCAAGGTACCACTATGTAGTGGAAGTGTTATTTATACATAGGTAGAGTCAATAAATACAATCATTATACTTTAAATGAAATGTAAATTTGTGATACTTTTGAGGGGAGTAGCTGGTTCACAGTGCCCACTACATAGATGAATAGATAGATAGATGATATATAGATAGCTAGCTAGGTAGATAGAGTCTAAGGAATGTTGGGCTTGGGGATTAGAGAGAATTCTAATTTTCTAAATGAGCAGAAGATACACATGTTATAAAAATCTTTAAATTTGTCCATCACATATACTGTAAATATTATATTCTCCCAGCAAATTTAATCTCCTTTACTAGTTTCCCATATGTAGTACCTATATTTAAATGGCAGTTTTATCTGTCATAATGATCTTGGCCTCCCCCCAGTTGAGGTGTTCATGTAGAACTTCAGGTGGAAAAGAAATGGGAGGTGAGAAATATTCCACCTTGTAGCGGAGCATGGTGGCATACACTTGTTATCCCAGCACTCAGGAGGCTGAGGGAGGAGGATTGCCACAAGTTCAAGGCCAATGTGAGCTACATAGTGAGTTCGAGACCAGCCTAAACTACATGGCAAGACTCGGTCTCAAAAACCAAAAAACAAAAAAATCACCTTATATATGAAAGTTTTCATTAGTTTTTCCAAAATGGAGAATAATTCTTTTGAGAATGTGGGGAAGCTTATTCCTGCATGTAGCATAATGACTTGTTTGTAATAAGGATCGTTTAAAGTAAATATGTTCCATATCTTCGTTGAAGCTTCAGAGTATTATACCCTAAACTGTCAGGCAGAAGGCAAGATTCCCAAGTTCTTTTGGTGCTGAGAATTCCTGTGACTTGGTGAGCCCTTCCTAACCTTCGTCACTCCATGTTTACTTTCATTTTTCTTACTACTCATAAGCCTGATCATCTTTGTTTTCCTTTTTATTTTGTTTTGTTTGTTTTCCTTTTTTAAATATATTTAACATATTTTGCTGACCTTTATTTTCTCAGTACCGATTCCTAATTAGCTAATGACAAATGTCTTTGCAGTTTTCTTCTGACTTTTTCTTCTGCTTAATTCCATTGGGCAACATTTCTCTATTCTCACTTTCAAACAAACCACATGCCTTATATCCACATTCAAACCTGGCTTTTCTAAACGTGATAAATACATAATTTTTATATAAGTATATATTTATTATCGTATTATAAATCAACATTATTACTTCTTCAGAACTTCTAAAACTGTTCTTGACTATTCTTACCTATTATTTATTCCCTTTTTTGTTTATTCTTTAATCATTTTCAAATATTTAATTTCATATATTTCTGTTTTTTATTGTTCTGATACAAGTAACTTTATTTTAAAATTGTGTTTTTTGTCCTCTAAGTACAGGGAAACTATTTGACCTCATTTTTAAACGAGACTGGGCACGTTCAGGGTTGTATGGCCATAGACTGACCTCATTTTTAGATGAGATTTTTATCTCAAAGTACATTTTAACAATAGAATATTTTCTTTTTGAGTTCACTTTTGTTAACCTTCCAATGAAGATAAAATTAAAAGGATGTGTTTTAGGACAAACATTTGAAGAGAAAGCCAGTCTCCTAGCCATTTTCAGGAGGATTTCAGATTTCAGATATTTATTAAATTTATGATGTTGTCCTCTCTTCTAATACCTTCAGCTGTAAAAATTTCTTCTTCTTGCTGTATGCCTTAGTTTCTTCAACTCTAAAGTGAGGTTGGACTAAGTTATCTCTAAAATTCCATGGTTTGAAAATTTAGATCATAGTCCTGGCTCCTGAGATTTCCAAAAGGAAAATGAAGCATGCACTCACCATGTGAAAAAAGAAAAAAAACAAGTGAAAGTATCTGTGAAATGCATAAACCTCATGGCACACTTTTGAATTCCAGCAATAATAATAGCAAATGTTTGTGGAGCACTTCATTCATGTAAATTATCTTTTGTGAATTATCACATTTAATTCAGTGTTATACATTGATAAAGAATATGTTCATAATTTCCACAAAGTAGAGAAAATTGATTGAAAAGAAAGGCAAAGGGAGATTTTTTGAAACTAGAACTATCCACAATAATGTTTTTACATGTACTCTTGTTTATTTTGGATTCAAAAATTTCACCAGTGATTATTAGTTACTATTAAATTCTTTATTTTAAAAAAGGCCAAAGCCTAAGATATATTAAGTGATTTGTTTCATCCAAAATGATGTTAAACCTCAAAATCTGAGAACTACTTTGCTGTAATTAGCTATTTCTTGTGTTCCTATTTCCCAGACCTTGTTCACAATTACTTGTGATGGTCTTATCATTCTTTCTCGGTATTTACACTATAGCTGAAATCATATTTCTACTGTATATTGTCCACTGACATTTTATTTTTTTCTTAACTTTTCATCTTGATTCTTCTATATGCGTATACATTTAGTGCAGCTACAGTAAAATATTTAAAATGCCCGGGATAAAATGTTTGCAATGAGGTCAACCTCATAATTGGATATCTACCACATGGGCACACAGTAATGTTTGGTAAATTGAATAGAATTGACAGCCATAAAGCTGAAATAAACTGGGTAAATTAGTATCTTTATAATTCCATCTGTGTCATAAAACCCAGCACTACAGAAAGTGGTTATTGCTCCAATTCTTTCATTGCTGTTTTAATGTTTATTGAATGCATTCCTTATCTTTTTCAAATTTGTAAAAATGGCTCAAAAGCAAATTGCAGGAGCTATATATATATCCTGATCATCATATGTAGATGGATTCTATATTATTACATTTTTTTAGCTATACATTCTTTACCTCCTATACTATGCTGTATCTGATAGTCTCTGATTTAAAGTCCTTTCACTTAAAATGGCATTGAACCTACTAACCACTCTCTACAATCTTCCTCAACACAAACTCCATACACGATTAAAATGATCTTTAAAAACGCAAACTCCTCGGTCAAAACATTTTTAAATCTCTACCTCACCTCTCTCAGTTTGTTGTTAGAAATCTGTTTTATTTTTTTAATCCCTTCAGCCAGGAAGAACTGCAGTATTGGTGGTTCTTCACGCATGGCATAACTCCTACGTATGTGCGGTGGCCACTCTTCTGCCTCAAATACCCTTCCTTCCGCTCTGCGGACTTCCCCTGGTGAATGTGTCCTCTGGACATTGCCTCCTCCAAGGAAGGTTTGGAACAGGAATCACTTCCATTGGGAAGCATTTTCTGACCTTTTCAAATTGGATTAGGTACTGTTTACATGACATCCAGAGACTAGGCATTTATCATATACAGCGTTTTGATATTTTGTTTTCTTATTGGACTTCACACCATAGTGGAAGTTCATTAAGAGATTCTTGCTGGTTTTTAGCTAAAACCCTGTTAATAATGGATACGAAAATGTACATGGAATGCATGAATGAATTTTTTATGTCACCACAGTGTTCTTACTTCCTAACAATAGGGTGGTTTTCAAGTTCACTCATTTTATCTTATACCCTTAAAAGAAGACATTCCCATAGGGGTTTGTTTATTTACTTATTTATTTGAGATGGGGTGTTAGCCAGTCTGCCCTTAAATTTGCCGCAGTCCTTCTGCACCAGCCTCCCCAGTGCCGGAATTACAGGTGTGACCCACCATGCCTGGTATAGGCGTTTACCAGAGGAAAAAAAGTGTTAATATTTTAAGAACAACTGTGAATAAGTAACATTTGAAAAGGTTTATAGAGTATATGTATTTATGTATGCATTATTTTTAAAATGTACATGATCTTTTCTTAACAGTAATAGAAACAAGTAGAAAAAACCTTATGGTGGATCTTTCTGCTTGGGAATTAGGAATGGTTTTAACTGATTTTTTTTTTTTTTTTTCCTGCTTTGAGTCCACTTGCCTGACTGTCAGTTCTCTGCTCTTCAGTAACCCTTGCTGACTCTTTGCATGTAAAGGCAGAGATCGTACAAGTCAGCAGTGTGCCATTTTGTACAGCACAGTGCTATTTTGCCATGAGGAAATCTAGCTGAGAGAGAAGAAAATGCTTGAATATTTGTGTCTCTGGCCTCTGTGAACTGAGGCTGCCCAGTGACGCTGAACAACGTGGCCACACAGCCACGGCACACTTGCATCACCGCCACAGCACACTTGCATCACCTTGCCCATTGTCTGCCGAACATCAGGGCCCCAGATCCTCCCCTCACTGAGCAGAGCTGAGCAGCCGAGTCTCTAGAGGACAGGATTTCTTGACTCCTTTTACAGTTGCCAATTTAGCCATTTTCTGGAAGCACAAATTACAATCTTTCTGAGAGATCCTTCTGCAATCAAAGTAACTTCATACACTGTTCTTAACACTGCTCTTCATGATGTCATTTCATAGTACAATCACGCCTCTTGTTTTCATAAAATGCATACGGAGTCATCTAAAACACTATTTGTTTTTTTTTTAATACATGAACATTATAATACTATTTTAAAGCAAGTGTTGATCTTTTTTTCCTTTCCCCTTTTTAAACTATTATTGATAAAAGCATAACTACAATGAGATTTTTTTAAAGATTCAGTAAATCTAAAGAATCAAACAATGTGTGATAGGTAAATTATTTTTCCCCTATAGGTGAAATTAGTATGTTGAACTTAAATTTCCCAGTTTAAATTAATGTACAATTTTCTCTGTGGTATAAAGATGCATTTGGCAGTACAAAGATCAGAGCAATCTCTTCTTCATTAAACTGGGCGAGGAGAATTCACTGGATCTCAAACTGTTAAATGGATATTAGGATTTTTAATGAATGGAACATTTATTTTTGTGCCAAGTCAACTAACATTGACATGATTAGCATACATTTTGGCAACTGTTCTAGCACAAGGTGTTAGTAAAAAGGGGCTTTTATTTTTCAGCTTAATTTACTTTAGCTTTCCCTGTTATTAATGTTTTTAATGTGAATGAGATGTTTTTGTAAAGGAAATCCTGCCACAAGAAGTTATTCAGATATACAACTTTTTATTAAGGTTACAGATATTTCTCATGCTGGAGATGAAGTCCAATCCCAAAACACATGAATCTTCTTCAAGTTTAGGACTGATAGAATATTTTTAAAAAATTTATACTGATGGTAAAGGTCATTACATTTATGGATGACTTAGGCATTTTTTTAAAATAGTGTTACTTGTATATTATACAGTTTTTTTCTTTAAAAAAAAAAAAAAAAGAAACGTAATGTGAGTGGGAAAGGATGGTTTCCTCAGATGCCCTACATCAATTATGACTAAAAAGTTTTGGGGGTAAAATGACCTTAGTCTCTTAGCTCAAGTGCCTCTCCTACAAAAGAAATTTACAATAAAATCTATTTATTTTTGTAACAGACACTGTTGCCTCATATGCTTATTATTTTATTCAAATTCTCAAATTGAAGAAAAGGAAAATGAATTAATACAAATAAAAATGATATTGGATGCTTCCATTCAATTATTTTTTTTTGCAGTGTATCTTTACTTTAAAAATTATTGCAATCTATTAAGACATATAAAAATGTGTTATATGTCATAAAAGGACAGTTTATAATTGATATTCAATCTGTAATAAATTAATATACACATATATGCACATACATAAGTGCACATTTTCGTATGAATTTATATTCAACATGTAGGCATACAATGTTACTACCATATATGTCTATAACTACTTATATACATGATTCACCCACTGTTCAGTTGAGTAATAAATTAGTTTAATATAAACTTCAGCATAGAAGAATTTTATAGTTTGCCCACATTTAATCCTAAAAAGAAACAGATGCCAATAACAGGCACTTCAGTGAAAGAACAAGCCCATGCTCAACTATAATATGATAAAAATGAGAAAAAAATATGAAAATATATACCTTTAATTTGCAGACATATAAACACTTTTGGTACAATACAGACACATGATGCCAAAAAAGTAAAATGATCCAGTTTCCAGTTTAAACTACCACATTCCTTGTTTACACAGATAATTTGCTAGAGTTCTTATGTAAAATAAAATTTCCATCTCACACAACAAAGTAAAATAATAACTCACTGATGAACCAGCTTTCTTCACTGCAAAAGATTCAGTAAAATCTAAATTATCAAAGGAATCCGCTGCTGGGCTTACAAATAAACTCTTGGACCTAAGCCATAGCCAAAGAAAGGAAGCCAGAAATGGTAGCCAAGAAACCTAAGCAATGACAAGAAGAAAGTATAACTTTCGTATAAAATGTCCAACTAAAACAACCCATAGTATACATTAGCTAGAATAATTCAATTGTAATGTGAGCTTTAAATTTTTCTGATATGATAGATAATTTTAAGCATAGAGAAATCTAGTATTTAACCCAAGTACTGACATATTGTGAAATCACTAAAACGTCATGGATACCTACGAAGCAACTAAAGATTGAAACATGTATTTGCTTCTTGCTGTTTTTCTTAGGCATAATTTCTAGTAACATTTTCTTTAAGGAAGAATATATATATTTCCCCCTGTAATCATAGCAAGTGCAATGGTAAAGCAAACAGGAAGCAATCTGAGTACATAGACAGTAAAAAAACTCTTCAGCAGGTTCAATTTGTAACACACGGCAATGTTTTAATCCTTGCTATAAGGAATTGCACTTCTTTTTAATGCCTCTCTTTCAAAGTATACATAATGTACCTATGAGGTAATAAACATTCTGTTTACAAGTGCATTTTATCATATGTTTAAGTAGGGCAAATTCAATTTAATTCCATATTTACTTAATGTTAAAAACAATATATTTAAAATATACTCTCTCATTAATTTCATGTACAACTATCATGTACAATACTTTAAATAGTTCCCTGCACAGGAGCAGCTGATGCCCTCTTGTGGTGAAAGAACTTTTAGACCAAAAACATACATTTTTCTTACCTTACTCCCAGGTTTTATCAATCATCTGCTGGGTGTATGAAAGCTGCAAATCATGTCTAACCCTTTTATTTTTTTATAAATAACAATTCTTTATCTGTTAGTAGTAATTTTCATTTAAAAATGCTGTACACATTTTATAACTCCTGAATTTGAATTTAAAAACCCATAAACAGCTATTTACAATATACTACAAGTTATAAATTAGTTGTCCTTCATTTAAACTGTATCAACACACTCTTCACTCTTGTTTGGGTGGTGAAGACTACCCAAAGTCAGTTGAAATATCTCTATGCATTAATCCACAATAAAATATCAAATATTAGAAATTTCCATTGGTTTCCTTTCTCTCATGTGCAAGTCAATTTTTCCTTTTAGTGGCATTTGTACTTCCAGATTGTCATCTCCTCTGTGATGTTTTTTCTCTTTTCTTAAGCAGATGTATATGCCCATGCCTGTTACTAGTGTGATGGACCCCAAGCTTATTATGGACAGAGCTACTAATGTGGGCATACAGGACACAGATTCTACTTTCCTATGTGTTGGTTCTATGGATATTTGTGGTTCTTTCTCCTCTATATTAATTTCTGGCTCTTTTCTCAGAAGACTCTCAATGTAGCTCTCATTACTGACAGTGTCATTGACAAACAGGTTCACCATGACCGTAGAGTGGAGGGGCTCAGGGTAACCGTGGTCACTCACTTTCACCAGCAAGCGATGCAGTCCATAATCCGTCTGCAGCAATGCCTCTTCCAAAGTAATGTTCCCGGTTTTAGGGTCGATCCTAAAGGACTCCGGCCGGGGGCCTCTTCTTCCTATAATGCTGTATGCTATCACAGCATTCATGCCTGTGTCTTTATCAACAGCGTAGACCTCGGTAACCGGGGAGCCAGGGAGAGTAGAAGGCAGAACCAACAGATAAGACATATTAGACTGAGGAAATAAAACTAGAGGAGGGTTGTCATTGATATCAAGAAGAAGAATTGTGATTTTTGTGGAAGAGGAGAGGGCAGGCTCGCCTCCATCAACTGCTTCAATCCACAAAGTATAGGAGCTCTGTTGCTCTCTATCTAAGGAGACTTTAGCTCTCAACATGCCCTTTCCTGTGTCTATGACAAAAATATCACTCTGGTTCACCACCGAGAGGGCGACCCATCCATTTCGTCCAGCATCGGCGTCTGTCACACTGATCACACCAATCTCACCATATCCCGGGAAATTTTCTGGCACAAAAAAGCTGAAGTCCTTGTTGATAAACCTAGGACTGTTGTCATTTTTATCCAACACCGTAAGAGCCACGGTGGCCACTGATTCTCTGGGCGGCTTTCCACAGTCAACAGCTCTCACCGTGTACCTGTACTTCTCTTTCTCTTCTCGGTCCAGCTGAGTAGAAACCGTCAGAATTCCCGTGATGCTGTCTAGGGAAAAATATGATGGGGCATCGGGTCCCAGAAAATATGAAACTTGGCCTCTTTCTCCGCTGTCAGCATCTGTGGCATACAGCTTAGTCAAAAAGGCATTGGGTGCATTGTTTTCTTCAATGGTGAGTTCTATCAGGGGCTGGAGGAAAACAGGGGCATTATCATTGTCATCTAGAAGTTGCACCTTAATGATTCTTTTGACATGAAATCCCTCCGAGTTCCAGGCTACCACGGCTACTTCATAGGACTGCTGCAGCTCATAGTCCATAGGTTTTGTGGTCTCTAGCAGGTATTCATTGTTGTATGGTTTGTAGGGTGATAACCTAAATGGCCCTTCACCATCCAGGTAGCAGTTAACCTTGTATTTGCCTTCTGGATCTCTTACGGTAAAGAACGCAATCGGAGTGTTAACAGGCTCCAGTTCTCTCAGATAAACAACACCTTCTCTCTCATTTGCTATATAACGTGGGACGATTTCAGGTGGCCTGAAGACGACTTTGATAATGGACACCAGAGCAGTGATCACAGCAGGAATGCAGCCTGGTCCATTAGCAAGGATGGTAAGCTTGTGTGTTTGTAGAACATTTCCCCCAATTTTACTGAAGAGTTTAATGATGCCGGTAGTCTCATCCAGGTGGAATAACTCCTTGGAGGCTAGTGGAACTTTCTGGCTGTAAGAATAGGTGATCTGAGCATTGGCTCCCAGGTCTCTGTCCACGGCCTGGACGGCTGCAATCGGAGTGCCCACTGTGGCGTTCCCATACACAGTCACATTGATCTGTGAGTCTACGAAAAGAGGGCAGTTGTCATTAATGTCACTTATGCCAATGGTGAGGGTGGCGCTGCCCAGCAGTGGCGGCGACCCACCGTCCTCTGCGATGATGATGCTGACATACTGGTCTTGAGCCTCCCTGTCCAGCTCACCCATGACAATTAGGTAAGGGGTGCGCTCCCCGTTCTCATTCTCCTCCACATCCAGGGTGAACATGCCATGGTAGTCCAGTAAGCGGTAGGTCTGCACCCCATTAGTGCCTATGTCTGGGTCCACAGCGGGATGCTCTATGGCCATCCTGGTGTTCACAGGTGCATTTTCTGGGACCCAGACTGAGATTTGGGAAACGGGGAACTTCGGAGCATTGTCGTTGATGTCCCTGATGGCGATTTTCACCTTCACAAACCTAAAATATTCCTGAGGCAGAACCAGCACATCCAGAAGCAAAAGGCAAGAGTCTGAGGAAGGAGAGGAGGAAATAGAAATGCTGCCGCCCCGTGCTGCCCCTCCACCCCCTTCAAGACACAGGGCCTCTCTGTCGATCTCCCGTGCAGAAGTATGCAGCTCTCCAGAGCGGTTGTCCAGGGTCACGTACTGGCCGCTCAGTCCCCCAGAAGCCAGGCTGAAAGAGAGAGGAGGGTTCCGCGCGGCGCCGGTGCGCTCTGGCTGCGCCTGCTGGTTCGGTCTGGACACCAGCCTTAGGTCCTCGGCCAGGCTGCCGATCAGCACCCCCGCGGGCAGGCCCTCGTTCAGGCTGTACAGAAGCTCCGTGGCTCGGCTGTAACTCGCGAAGCAGTGGAAGGGTCCCACGAAGAGGAAAAACAGAAACACATGCTGGAGCGGAGGGAGGGGAGAAGGTTCATTACACACACGCGGAAATAGTTAGAAATCGGGCCCCCGGGGTCAGCGCTGCCCTCACCCGTTTCCAGGAGCAAAACCTCTGGTCAGAATGGGATGAAGAGGACACTTGCTTAGGGAGGAGTGTGGGGCAGCGCTGTGTCCAGAACTTTTTTTTTATTTTTTCCCGTTCATTTTTCTGTCCCCACCCCCCAAGTTCCCATCATCACCCTCATCCAGCTAACATTTGGAAGCCAAACCATACAACATCCCTGGAAACACGCGCTAGAGTGGAGGGGACTCTAATTCGGGACTGCGCAAGACGGCAGGGAAACCACCACAGGCTTATGGGGAGGGAGGGGACAGAGAGCTCAGAGCACCGAGAGGGGGGCGAATTGTTTCTCATTGGAATGATTCAGTCGTTAGGGTCCTAGAATACGAAAAGGGTTGCATTCCTTTCCAGGAGATCGACACGAGCAACAATAGCGATAATAATAATAATACAGCAACACTCCTCACTTGCTATCCCCCTCCTCCTCAACGCTTTAGATCGGAAAAGTGATCTTCATTTTAGCACACATGTAAAATCAAACAGAAACGATCAGGATCTCTACCTTCCATCCATTTCTCATTAATCCCCCTCCCTTGGGGAGACGAGAATTAAAGGCAGAAAATGATTATGCAAAAACAGTTTGTCAACTGCAGCAGACAATCGGAGCCAGACACCGGCAACAGGAAACAGTCTCCAAACCCCGGTGTCTACAGCGGTTTGCGGGCACCCCTGCCTCCCTCCACCTCATCTGACTGTATTTCAGCTTCGGAGACTTCCACTCCTTCCAGACCCAAGGACTTGGCTATTCCTGTCTAAAACGTAAGCACATTTCCCCAAACTCCATTTCCCTCCCTCTGTCTTTCCCATGAAGTTTGGATTAAAGCAAAAGGTTTGAAAAACAAGCCAGGAGTAGGAGCTGCTTCATAGTATTGCAACTTGTCTGGGTCGCGGGGCTCCGGAATCCTTACCGGCAGGGTGCTGTGGCGGGTGCTGCTCTGGGGACGATGTAGACGCCCCATATCCAGGCGCGGGTGCCAGGTCGCCGGGCGCCAGCTCACCGCCAGTGCCCGCGAGCCGCGCGCCTTCCCTCGGCCGCGCATTCCCGGGGTGGCTGCTGGCGGCGCGCTCCGGGAAGGAGGGCGGCAGAGGACACTCCCTCTCCGAACATGCAAATCGCTGGGAACTTCAGCCAATAGTCACTGTCTCGTCAATTAAGGACCGGAATTAAGGGGGAGGGGTAGAAAGGCGGGGGGGGGGGGGCAGGTTTACGGTTTCCAGCTTCCGCGGCAAGTAGGTCCGGACCCCTCCGGAAGAGCCGCAACGTGGGACTTGGCTCTGAAGACTGCGAGGAGGTGCCACCGGCTCGGGCACCGGAGTGCGTGCCTAGCGGCCTTCCTCCTCGCTGCACCAGTCAGATCCCAAGTCCACAGGTTGCTAGCAGGAGAGCGGCGAGCGAGAATTAAATAAATTAGCCTGCACTTGAGAGAGAGAGAGAGGGAGGGAGAGGCGCTTACTCTGTGTCACAGCAATCACAGGCGAGGTCCCCTGAAACCCTGTTTTGCTGCCAGCCAGTTCCTCCCGGACTGGGATCCTGTGGTGTTTGCACACAGGAAGAAAATGCACTTTTCTCAGAGGACAGGAAACTCAACTTCTTTGTGAGGAGAAGCGAGCCCGAAAAGCCAATAAACGTATGAATTCAGTGAAGGTTTCCACAAGCTTCACTCCTGAATCATCCTTGGTGGTGGGGCCAGAGCTGCTGCTAGCTGCTAGTTGTAGGCACAAGTGTATCCGGGTGTCTCTCTTTCTTGTGGTCTTGAGAGGATCTGGATTTTCTGGTTGAAAGGAATGGGAGGGAGTCTTTGGGGAGGTGCTGCTATAACCCAAGCAGTCTGCCTGCAAGCAACATCTTTCTCTAATGGGAACATTTAAGGGGGGAAAGCCACTCACTGAAGCTTAGGTAAAAAAATGGTGATTTTTCAAATTATTGCTTTTCTTTGCTCCCCACCCCATTCCTCTGCATGCCTAACTGGGAAAGTGAACCTTTGGAAAGAAATCCTGGAAGAGTGTGGTGCAAAATGCTTGGATATGCTTTCTTGGCTCCAATCCTAAATAGCCATGTGACCCCCAGAATCACCTAACGCCTGGGCTTACTTGCTCATTTATGAAATCAAAGCTGGTGGGACACCTCAGTGCATGTTCGATCTGCATGGTGCCGTGTACCATGTACATAGTGGAAAAAATCATTCAGCCTTCCCCTGAACAGACAATTCTCTTTATTACTGGGTTTCCAGACATGCCCTTCACTACCCTAAACATAAAATATTGCTTGCTGAATGACTAGTGACTGGGCCTAGAATAGAAGAAGGTCTTCCTCTTGGGTTGGGAAAAATACCAGTTCTCTGTGCTTTCTAAGGGAAGTATTTACCTACCATATGATAATTAGAATATAGATTGTTTAGGTGAAATAATTGTTTTGCTTCTGATCCTTCCTATTTTCTTCACACTTCTACTAATCCTAGAGAAAGTCCTAAATATGGACAACGTACTACATCAGGACACCTGGCGTAGAACAACTTGTTACTGAGCAAGTGTTGCTCTACATGATGTTGACAAAACTATAATCCACACCTGACATATGATATGAACCTGGCTTGTATAATAAGCTCTTTCAAACTCTTTACAGTGGAAATGAAATGCTAACAAAGCAGTAACTCTCATAGATGTATGGACACACACATCTGTGTTAAAGGCCATTTTATAGGCGGTAAACAAACCACAGTCAGCAAGGCCTGATTTTTTTCCTCCTTTTTGATTCTTTGGCTGCCAGTTCTGCTCTACAGCTAAACTTTTACCATTAGTGGTAAATATTTACACTGAAGTCTGTAGTCAAAACACACCCGACTCCAAAAATCAGTAACAAGCTGCTTCTGAAGTGTGTTTAGTTTATGTCTTCAGCAGTACCCACAACTTCTAGTGAGGGGCACGTGGCCAGAGTTAGGCAGCTGGCAAACAGGCACAGGCTCTACAGTCTGAGGTAATCATGCGCCTCCACAGACAGCAAACACACTGGGCTGTATATCTCCACACAGCTCCTGACCTCTTCAAGTGTTTATGGTCACCCACTGTTTTTTCGTTTGTTTGTTTGTTTTGTTTTGTTTTGCTTTGCTTTGCTTTTTTTTTTTTTTTTTTT
>PVJO010006951.1:0-14643 GCA_004026905.1 Hystrix cristata | reverse complement strand
TGAGTGTTTTAGTATGGATCAATCTTTTGAAAGTGTTCCTCCCATCCTATCACAGCAGAATTTTGTCTTCTGACTGGATCATCCAGCTGATTCCTACGGAAAGGGTTATAACTGCTCTTCCCTTTTGTTAAATTGAAAAGAAATCTACCTATTCAACCATTATTTTGTAAACTTGTTCCTAAAACGTATGAACATATGAACTATAGAAAAACTATTCATGTACTTTGAAGTACAAGAACTGAACACATTATGGAAACAATTTATGGAATGAAAACAACTACCACCGTTGTTTTGTTACTATGCTGTTTGCAAAGGCCCTGAATGGAAGTTTGTCATCAAGACTGAGAGATCTTGGCTCAATGCTAGGTAGTCACACATGCCACACGTCAAACTGTTAAGTGAACTACTTATTATCTTCCTCTTTGAAGATCCGAGCAGAAGTTTCATGAATCTTTATGCTTCTTAATTGGGCTTAAAAAAGTGTAAAAAGACCAAGATACTTTTTATCTATAATCTTCCTGGGATTGCAAAAGCTTTGCCAAACTTCCATTCCTTCTGATGCCAGCCCTGTGACCTGCCATCTGGCAGCCCATACTTCTCTCTAAAGATGACTTAGGAAGCGTCTATGCGAGTGATTCCTTGAAAATAATACTCGTGAACATCTCAGATATCTCAGTCGCTCTGGGCCTGCTTCACAGGTGCTTTTTGAAAAGGAATCTAGAAGAATAGTTAGATTCTATGTCTCCCAAGCCTGTTTTTTTCTATAGACAAGGAAAACAACACGATATAATGGCTGGTATTCTGAACTGAACTAGAGGATTTGCATTCTATTCTACGGGCTGTTGCTAAATTTCTGTGTGACTTTAGGCACATCATCACTCTTGTGTTTCAATTTCCTACAAAAAAACTTCCCACATACTAAATGCACACTATACATGAAATGGCTTATTTCACATCTGCCATTATTAGACACTCCATAATGATACATAGGTTAATTTGATTATTATTTATTGCATTATATCACTAAGGGTTAATCATGTTATTCATTTACTGCAAGCCTTCTCTTGATTTTATCTCATTATAAAAATGCCTGCATGATTATATGTGTCTATCAAGACATCATCTTTAAAATGTGTCCTTAAGTAAACATACTTTCAATTATAAAGCATCTAAAATTTTGCTGTTGTATGTCATACAAGCAGCTTTAATATATATATTTATCTAATTTTCATTGTATTATTTATATTTTGATGATTATATGATATCTACAAAGTTCTACAGAATTAACATAAACATTAATAATTAAAATTATTCATGAACTATCATGTAGTATATATTCTGTTTAATTTGGATACCAGGAAATGTAAATTTAGAATACTACCTTATTTTAACACTATTTCACTTGTTTGTCCTATTAATAGAATTATGAAATCAGAATCCCTTTTATATAACATATACATTGCATTTGTGTATGTAATATATGTTATACATGTATATATAAATGCATACAGTGCAAAATATATTACGTATAATATAAACAAAATTAAAATATACAATATATACTTAAATAATATTTCTTTTTCTAACTCAATCATGGTTAAAGGATGATTATGTTTCATAACCAATATGATATTTGAGAAATGAAAAAATAACCATTTACGGAATGTCTGTTTTATTCCAAACATGCTACTGCATGGTTTACATATTGTTTACTTAACCCTCATAGTGGTCTTAGAGTATAGTTGTTACTCCACCAATATAACAGCCGTACATTACATGCTTGTCATTTGTCCATGGTTAGATTTGTGGCAAAGTGTATGCCTAATCTTTCTACCCTGATATAAGCTTCTCATTTGAATGAGTGGATCTAGGGGCCATATAAATTTAAATGTATTTCAGTTCAGCAAATATTTATCATTTACCTATAGCAACATTATTGGAGACATGGATTTATGATAAGAGGACTTTTTGAATTGAAAGCTTCTTTAGTTCATAATTATCCCTAAATGGATACATAAACAGCAACATGGCTAACCTGTGTTTGGCTACTTTAACTCTCCCAATTTGTTGACTTCAAATATATTGCGTGGATATGTTCGTATATATACTTGAATGCATTGCAAATTTCTGAGTAATTTCAAAAATCACACAGTCAGAATTTTGCATACTAGTTAAGAGTAAAAGAGATACCCCATAACCAATGCAAATTCTCAAAATTCTTTTTTTTGGTATTGGGGGTTGAACTCAGGGCCTTGTGCTTGGTAGGCAAGCACTTTAACCACTGAGCTAAATCCCTAGTCCCTTTTTCTTAAATTAGATTTTGATTTTAGGATTAATGTTAGGATATTTGACATTGGGAGACAAATTAGGGAAAACAGCATTTTTTCCCTGTCATCTATTGCTAAGATCAAGAATCTTGATCATTAGCATTACTGTAAGATTTTACTTTTTAAGCATTATTTTATTAATTTTTCATATTTAAAAGTGTTTTTAAAGAAATTACTCATTTGAGTAAACTATTTTTCAAGTGTAATAGGCAAAGAAAAAAACCTGTTTCATTTATCCCATATAATTGAGAAATTAATTGTGAGACTTGGGAAATCAACATATTGGTTCTCTTGCTTAAAAAAACTGGACAGTTAATATAGTAAATAAATCTATGTGTTCATTTCTTATATGAAGAGTATGCAAACAAGCTAAATTACTGTCAGACAAATTTGTATTCTCAAACATACAGTTCTGTATTATGCAAGTCATAAGGGCAAGTTTTGAAAGCATTAACTTGTTCTAATTAGTACCTCTTTTATGTTTTAGAAAGCTTCGTGTTAGTAGATTAGATTTCACATTTCTCCTCTTTCTGTATATATTCCAAGAGGAAGGGCTACGATACTGTTGAATGGTTCTTTTATTTTTAGAATTCAATTAACATCACTTTAACAGGGATAAGTATAGCTGAGTGAAGTCACCAGAAAATCCCAGGTTTAATTTTAGTTAAGATTTCCAACTTTCTCTCCTTATCCTCAAAATAAATTCTAAAAGTCATTTTCATCTCATTTGAATTTCACATTCTTCCTTCTCAGTTCTGGTAGAGGTGATAATGAGCAGTGAAATCATCAAAAGAAAGGTAGTGAGACTGAGGCGGAGAAGGAAGGAAGGGCATGGAAAATCCACAAAGTGGATCAGCAGTTGTTGAATAATGAACACTTAACTGAAGGCAGTTTGCTGATGATATATATTCCTTGCTCCCGGAGTCAGCCCCTTGGAGACTTGAAAGAAGAAAGAAGGGAGAAATATGGGCTGTGCACAGCATAAAGCAATAGTAAACCCTATAAATTAGCATGGAAATTAGGTCAGGGCCCAAACAAATCCATTGAAGAAGAGAAAGCATTTTAAATTTTTTGTAGGGCAAGGATCCTGTCTCTCTTCAGCTGTCTATCTTTCATTCTCTGAAACTGAAGTATTACATATGGGAAAGCATAATGAGAATTTATGCTCAGGTAATGTTTTTACACAGATCACCAACTCTTTTGCCTGGTTTTATAAAATCTCTTTTTATTTTGTTATGTAAATCTAAGGCAGGGTTGTTAACAACTGAACAGCTCTTCTGACTTCAGAGTGAACATGAAAGCAGCGGACGAGTAGGATCAGGGAAAAGTTTATCAGTAGTGTAAGTAATCAGTTTCTTAGGGTGGTATGACTGTGATCACTAGCTGTTTCTTTCTGGAAATCTTTGGAGGAAGAGATGAGTGGTCGCTGACCTCAGTTTCATTTACTGCTAACAGCTACCAGTTATTTAGCAGCTTTTTGCCAAGTGCATGGTGGGCGTTTTGTCTCATCTTTACAAGGTCTCAGCAAGTTAATGTTGACTCCATTTCATAGATGGGGAATCAGAGTCGTTTAGAGGTGAAATAGTTCGTTGAGGTCGCACAGCTAGGAAGTGTCTAAATTAAGACTGATCAAGGGAAACTGGAGGATATTTATTATGTTAATGAGCTTTTTTGTATATAATGGAGATATTCTAATATTCGCTGAGGTAAGCGCATATGTTGAATACCTGATATATGCTTGTCATACACAGTCCATCCAGTCTGATGGTAAGAGCCATTTCAAAAGGCATCAAACTTCTGGAAAAGTTGAATAATTAAAGATTTCAATGAAAATATATATACGTTATATGTATGACAGTATGAATGTTTTCTTCTTGCTAAGTTACTTAAGACTAGAAAGAAAAAGATGTAGCCCAGGCCTAGTGTACATGCCTGTAACCCCAACTGCTGGGAAGGCTGAGGAAGCTGGCAGTTTGTTCCCTGTCAAGGCTCACATGGAACAAAGGAGTAGGTGGAGATGTAGGTCAGTGGTGGAGCGCTCGTGCCTAGGCCTGGAATTCAGTCCCTAGTAACATATATACATGTGCACATACATTCACACACAAAATAGAAAAGGAAAAGAAAATAATGTAGCTTTTATGCTTTTATTAACTATTTAGAATTACATGGCAAAAGATTTTTAGTCGGTGAAAATAATGTGCTTCTTGAAAATGAAACTGTACGTATCCCAAAGAGCCAGCAATTTTTAATTTTAATCTTTAAAATTGATTGAGTTCATATCAACGTTTTTTAGCAAGAGAAGTAACAATTATTGTGAATATTTCCTTTTTTTATTTCCTTGTTATGAATAACTGAATTCTTCATTAGTTAGATTTAAGTGAAATTGACTGCGATTGACAAATCTTTATTAGTAACTTTATCCTAAACTTTCATAGGTTCTTTTAGGATTTAAAATAAGTCAAATGAACACAAATAAATAGAAAATTGCTAGACAATATTTGTTGCTACTCAGAATATATACCACATGCAATTCAACACACACATAGATGAAGGAAAAAGGAGGATGAAAAAGAAAAAAAAGAGATTGAGGAATTTTTGTGGAAAGCAATATTTTCATGGTATTTTTTATTAAATGTAAAGAATTTAAAATTCCTTGAATGTGCCACAAGTATGTTCTCTGTAGGAACAATTTTCCTTATTCTAAATACGGATATGCATGCTGTGCATTCTTTGAAAAAATATTAAGGCACAATTACTACCATTTCCATATTTCAATACCTCTTGGGGATGTGAGGAGCTTGAATCAATTAGAGTCTTTCCAGAGCTTTTAAAAACTATTCAGTAATGACTGCAAAAAGCATTTTACATACAACGTACACCAATTGTAAACATCAGAAACCTCAGGTGTCCATGCTAGCTGTGAATGAGAATATTTTCACTCTCCTGTGGGATTTCTGGATCCAGACTGATTCTAGGTGCTATCTGCATGTAACAAGCTAGTCATAGACCCTTCCGGTCTGCATCATTGCCAGAGCTCTTTGATGCGTCAACAACAGGCTAGAGTTAACCTCATTAATACCAGTCAAAGCAGCACTGACCCCTCTCCACTTTTTTTTTTTTTTCAGAAAGAACAGGTTTTTCACTTACCTCTAATCATTCATCACAAAATAGTAGAAATCTCAAGTCAGCTTTATATTTTCCCCTCCACTAGGCTTTGGCAAATAAATGGAATTTTCCTGAGGAGAATCAGACATGAAAAACAGCAGTAACGACCTAGAAGGTACCCGACACTTACTATTTTTGTTGCTGTTGATTTCCTAGTTTCCCTGAGTTCAGTGACATCACACTTAATTGTGTTTTGTACATTATAGCTCTGCCCTATTTTGTCTTTGCTGGAGTTTTTGTTTCTCTTTTCACCTTTCAATTACAGCTTCCTCTGAAGGTCTCTTCTGTTTCCTTCTATATTCACTCACTGGGGGAATTCTTTCCTTTTAATTGTAGCTACCCCAAATCTACTCCCAAAAGGCTCAAATTCTATGCATCCCCAGATTTTACTGACATTAGAAGGTATCATTTTCTTGAGGATATTTACTTCCTTGTATACAAACTATCCTGTTAAAGGAGGAACAATATATGCGACAAAGCTTGTAGCAGAAAACAGAAGTCCATAGTTATAAACATATCACCTACTGAATAATTCAATGTATTTCTACATGGAAGCTATTACAAACTGGTAACTATTAGTGCCATCTTTTGGTGGAACGCAGAATTGCAATTCATAGCTTTGTTCTCGCCGTATTAATAAGCAGAGGACTGGCTGTTCGTGGAACGTAGCAGATGTAGAAATTTGAGGAAAGCACATAGCGGGACAGAGGACTCCTGTCTGTGGAAGGTCAGCTGCCTGCCTCACGAGAGGCCTCAGAGACTAGCATTACAGTGGTGAGAAAGTAACAACGGCTACCAGGTGTTGAGTATCCACAAACTCTGTGTGTGTGTGTGTGTGTGTGTGTGTGTGTGTGTGTGTGTGTGTGTGTGTAATTCTCACAATGGCCCTATCAATTGTGTATAATTATTTATAATCTATAAGTGGGTAGATTACACTTATGTGCCATATCCAAGACCATACAGCCATTTTTTAATCCCCCAAGTATTACCTTAATACTGGCCCTATTATCCTCAATATACCAATATCCTACAGGCTGAAACACCTAATTTGGGGAAGGAAGAAGGATAGAAACAGTATTTTCAAATCTCAAACTCCTAACTCATACTTCCCTAACCTACGTTCTTTGATTTTCCCATGACACTTTCTTCAGATTATTTTCCCAGGATGTTGACAATGCCTCCTTTCACTCTTAAAATACTCCTGTTTAGATAATGGAATAAGTGGTCAACCTCAGTTAATCATATTTACAAGAATGGTACAGAAAATCAATGTGCAATGAAAGTATAACCCTTCTAAAGACATCTGTATTCGTGTGGCATGGTTGTTGTATTTTTCCCCCCTGAAGATAGACAGAAGTGAGAAGCAAAAGAAGAACCAGGGGGATCAGATTGTAAAATGAATTAAATGTTTATTCACAGCAGGCTTAGCTTGGAACAAGCCAGCCAATGGAAATGGAGTTCTTAGAGCCATTTGGCTTTGATTCTCTCTGCTGCTGTGCTCTGTGCTTCCATGCACACTTCCTCTGGGATGTTCATTTTGTGTTTGAAAAGCTAGCCAGGCTCTGCTAGTGAGCACAAAATTCCTCTAAAACCAGAGGACCTTTTTCAAGGTATAGAAAGCCAAGGTTTGGAACCATTCTCTTTCATTGACAAGCACTGTCATGCTTTCTTCTGAGAATGCATCAAATTAGGGGACAGAGAGTTTTTCCTTATTTCCAAGTCAGGGGAGGACATTTCCCTGTTAGCTGGGGATATGGCAAAGAAAAAGCATCTTGTTTATGAGACTGTGCTTCATGATCCAACAGAGCTGGCTTCAATTCCCCATTCAGCAAGTTACTAGTAGTGGTACCTTGAGCATTACTTAGAAGTTTGAAGACTCAGTTTTTTCATTTAATTAAAGTAGTTGCAAGTTTTCAGCACTTACTGTTTGCCAGGCATTTTCCTAATAATGTTGCAAATACTAAAAATAATTTTCATAACGATTGTATGAGCTGGGTACTGTTGTTTTTATTAGTTTAATGTGAGGCATAAAAAAGCTATGGGTCTTGCCCCAGGTTAAACTACAAGAAGTAAGAAACCGAGACAGCTTATGAGGCGGGTTGCCTTCACAACTCTCCCTCACCCATGCCCTGTAGTTTGCTCTGTAAAACAGGATTACTAGTACCAACCTACCTCCTGGAGCAGTGGTGCACATTTACATAAGAAGCTGTGTTTAAAGTGTTTATCACAGTTTTGGGCACAGAAAAATGTTCACCAAATGCTATCTGTAATATTAATGTCATTCTCCCCTCCTCTCCATTCATTTTCATTCAATTTTAACCATGGTTCTTTTTATTTGTGGTTCTTTTTATTTTATGAAATTATAGCTATTTATGTACCTTTGCCAGCACATTTTTCTTCAATTAAAATTTCCTACGTTGTCTACTTAGCTGTTTCCAAAACACAGTCATTTTTTGTGTTACTATTCTTGTTGTTGCTGTAGTGCTCTTTACGTGCCTCTCAGTATATTCGGGTTATATTCCCTTACAGTCGGTAGCACTCACACCCGTGGTGGGCTTTCCCATTACCCACACCTAGCACTATGCCAAAACAATCAGTGGACTAATTTAGTAATCACGCACCCTTAATCCCAGAATCACACACTCTAGATCCAGCCGCCCCTGAAAACCCCCACCTATGACCACATGAGGCTTTTGGGGAACATCTAGACACCAGCAATAACATTGCATCCCTGGCCCTCCAAGTCTGACGAACAGCCCTTTATAGAAAAGGCATTTAGTCCATTTCCAAGGCTTGCCAAAGTTCTAACAGTTTCAGCATTGGTGAAAATTCCAAGTTTAAAGTCTCCTCTGAGTTTTAAGGCAATCTCTTAGCTGCAAGCCTCTGTACAAATGAAAAGAATGTCGGGGCTGGGGATTTAGCTCAGTGATTAGAGTGCTTGCCTTGCAAGCACAAGGCCCTGAGTTTGATCCCTGGCACCACAAAAAAAAAAAAAAAAAAAAAAAAAAAAAAAAAAAAAAAAAAAAAAAAAAAAAAAAAAAAAAAAAAAAAAAGAACTCAAAAAAAAAAAAAAAGAATGTTAAACACTTCCAACATTCAATGGCATGAGGTAAACATTCCCATTCCAAATGCAGGATAGAAAGGAATAGGACCAAAGCAAGTCCGAAGTCCAGCAGACCGAACATTGAGTCCCACAGTTCCATGTACAGTATCCAAAGAGATCTGCAGCAAGATGTGAACTCCGAAGGGTTTGAGTAGCTCCGTCCCTGTGGCCATGCAGATGGTTGTACCTCTCGAAGCTTCTCACTTTGGCTGGCTTTGCTCACTCCTTGCAGCTTTCCTCAAATGATACATGTTCCTGGCTTCCCCAAACTTCTGGGGTCTCCGCCTCACCTTCGGTTTCACACTCACAGCTTCACACGCTGCCCTCTCAGAAGCACACAGCCGGGCATCCCAGGCCTTCTTGTGAAATCTGGGTGGAATCCTTCCTGACCCCACAACTCTTGCATTCTGCATGCACCTAAAACCAGCACCACGTGCATGATGGCGAAGGCTGCTGCCAGCTAGAGCAGTGGTGAAGCCTCCTTCTGTCTTGGCTATGGAGGTCCAGTGCCTGGATTGCTGAGCACTCTGAACCCAATCTGAGAAACAAATTCTCTAGGTCATTGCCTAGAGAACATGGTGCTCTGGGGCTCTGTTCTCAAAGCAAATTCTTTCATCTTTGTAACCTTGAGGCAAACGTCCTCAGGCCATCATTTCCATTGACCCGTTCCTTCTCGGCAACCAAGTTCTCCTCTGTTCTATTTTGCAGTCCACAGCTTTAGTGGAGCTTCTTTTCTGACCAAACTCACAACATTTTAAATTATTCTACTGGGCTCTTTGCTCTTGATTCACAACATAGATCTGACTAAAAGCCTCCAGCAGTAGCTATTCCATGTCCTCAATATTAGACTGCCTTGAAATAACTTCTGCATGATTAATTAGTCTGCCTTCCTTAGTCTCAGTCTCAGGCAATGCCTCTGGACATAAGGAAAATGCAGACAAACTTTCCGCCAAAGCATAACACACCTTCTGGAGTCTAACATCCTGTGTAGTCGTTCTTCCCACAAAAACCTCCTGAGCCTGGACTTTATTGGCAGTATTTTTATCAGCATCTTGGTCTTCTGAGCACTGACTAGAATCTCCCATCAGGTACAGTTTAAGGCAGTCCAGTGCTGTTTCTTTAGCCAGCATCTCTGAACCTTTCTGAACTCTTCCTGAAAGCCAGTTTCAAAGGCTGCTGAACTGCCTGGTCAGAAACAGTGACAGCGAAGACCCCACTTCTCTGTTACCAAATGCTGTCTTGGTTACTTTTCTCGTGGCTGAGACAAAATACCTGGCACCCGAAGTTCAAGGAGGAAAGGTTTATTGTAGCTCACAGTTTGTAGAGGTTTCAGTTCATAGTTCACTAGCTCCAAGGCAGGCTGGCATGGGGGGGAGCATCACTGAGGAGAAACAGTTCATGGTGAGCAGAAGGCAGGAAGACAGCAAAGCAGCAAAGTTGCCAGGAAACAAGCAACCAACAGACAACGACAAGCGACAGCAGCAGCCCTCTTTCTGTACCTTATTTCTCTCCAAACTACCACCCTTAGAGCGGCAGCCACTTCTAAGAAACCCCACCAATGACTGCATGAGGCTTTGAGGGGACATCTAGATTCAAGCCATGACATTCTTCATATTCCAGGATATGAGTTTTATAAAAGTTTTTGCATGTGTTTTCATATTATAATTTCTGGGCAGCATAGATTTTATTCATATATGTATGCCACACTATACTGTAAGAATGTTTTACTTCTTTTGATATTTTATACAAATAGTTTTTCTGTGAAGCTTTCTGTGTCCACATCTTTGTAAGTATTTATGATCATTACCTTAGTTACTTTCTTGTTTCTGGCACACAACACTCCACACATACAACTTAAAGAAGGAAAGGATTGCTCTGACTCATAGTTTTTGGAGGTTTTGGTCCATAGTTGGCTGGCTCCAAGGCAAGGTGGCATGGCAGAGGGCATTGCAGAGGAAGCTTGCTTAGACTTAGCAGGCAAGAAGCAGAGAGCAATCAAGGGAGGAGGGAGAGAGATAAATCCTTCCAGGCTACATCCCCCAGTGACCCACCTCCTCTGACCAAGTTTCACCTCCCAACATCACATTTAGCTAAAAACTCATTAGGTGTTTTAAATGGGATGAAAAATTTTAAGATTTCCTGATATGTTTTCAATAAATATACTTTGAAAAACATGAATAGGAATGTATAATTGTACAATGATATTATTATTAAATATATTTTAGAATTTATTTTGATTACGATGTGTCCCAAGAGTATTTATTATTTTTGTTGAGAGACAACAATTTTGAAAATCAGAAAAACTTTTTTTGTGATTTTATATTTGAGGAAGCCGATTATTTTCCTTTTCGCTTTATAAAGTTTATTACGGGGAGGCTGTGGTTGGATGTAGCTCGGTGGTAGAGTTCTTGCCTGGTGTGTGAGAGGTCCCGGGTTTAATCCACCAAACAACAGCAACAATAAAAAAAAGAAAAAACATAAAGTTTATTATACAACACAGATGCCATTTTTTTTCAAACATTAGATAAGTCTCTTAGATATTTGCTCTGTGTTGTATTAAATCTCCCTATCTAAATAATTAACTCTTTAGGGGTATGGCAAATACAAACTGGGCAGATATTTAATGTTCAATTAATAATTTTGAAAGATTTGGCAGCGCTCTTCTCTTAGATTTTCATATATATGAGATACTGAACAATAGTTAAGTTTAATTGTCAATCAGATTAGATTAAAAAACTCCTGGAGAGCTGATTGGCATCCATAACTAAATTTGCTGTTAGCAGGTTTGGCCCAGTGGAGGCTGGTCACTGGGGGCATGTCTTTGGAGGTTATATTTCTCCCTGGCTCTGTTATCCTGTGTTCTGCTTCCAGCCACAATAAGGCAAGAAGTATTTCTCCGCCAACCCTTTGTGTTATGATTTTCTGCTTTGGAGCCAGCTGATCACGGACTGAAACCTCTGAAATGATAACCAAAGCAAACCTCGTCTTCTTTACATTATGAGTGCTGGGTATTTTGTCTCAGCAATGGGAAAGTGACTCATACATATTCTTAAAATATATTTACATTTCCCTGGAACTAGATACAGGAGTATCTAGGGAGTATCTACCAAAACACTATTTTTAATGGCTATGATTATGTATAAACATGAAGGGTTCTTTGCTTGTAATATGTTATATATAGTTCTAATGTGAGCATAAGCAATACAGTTAATGATCTTTTACTGGTGTTAAAATGCCACATGGTTAACTTCATTCGTGGAAGAAATATGAAACGGTTTCCTTCCAAATTAAGTGCATTGGAAACATTATATTCTCATTTTCACCTCTGCTGAAAGGGCCTCATAGTGTTCAGAGGTTGTTGGGCCATGAAATCCATTTTTTTCTTACCTTGCTCAAGTTCTTCCCTGGAGTTCAAAAAAAGGCTGTAAGTAAAGCATCCTTACTCCTCCAGGAAAGTTTGTTTTACGCCTTGAGAAATTATTCTTTTTGTATTTGATCTAGTTTAGTATGTGAGAACAAGCAGTACGGATGCATCCTAGCTGTGTCAGACCTTGACCCAGTTTACCCAAATCTCTTCAACTCAGCTCACAAGCTGCAGAACTCATCGTATCCCTGCTCCTCTGTTAGGAAACGTAGTCCTCCCGTGTGTGCAGAGCAAGGAGGACAATCAAATTAGAACAGTAAAGATAATGTCAACAGAAAGTTTAAGGAGCCTCTTCGAGGTCCAAATGCTGCCGGTCAGTGGTGAGACTGGGATTTAAATTCCACACTTCTAGCTACCTGAGGATCGTTAAGATCTGGTAAGAAAGTATCTGATTTCTTTTTATGCTGAATTTTTCATTACAAATTATAAGCTTATGATTTATTTTGGAATAACTTATTCCAAATAGTCATTGTATTAAAAACAAATAAAGAAAAGACTGCTTAAAAACAGCTTTACTCTCATCTAATATACATCCATAAAGGAGCACGGTCCCTGAGGATATTCTCAGGAAAGAGGTTGTACCTAGTCCTAAATTTATGCACACAAATAGCAATATCGATACATAATATGTAAGACGTATAATGTACTATGTAATTATGTGTATATATTCCTGTATAATATATAAACCTATTACATCACATACAAGGTGTGATTGAAAAATGTGTTGAATGTTTAAATATAGAAAACATTATTATACTAAAAGACACATTGCTATTAATTCTCCTCAAAACTGCCCATGGCTTTATACACACTGTCTTAGTTACTTTTCTCTCATTGCTGGGACAAAACACCCCACACCCAAAGTTAGGTGAAGAAAGGTTTATTTAGCTCACAGTTTGTAGAAGTTTCAGTCCACAGTCAGCTGAGTCTAAGGCAGGATGGCATGGCAGACAGGCAGAAGTCAGCAAGGTAGGCAAGGAATGCAAGCAAGGGGTGGGAACCAGCTTCTTCCTGTATTTTTTATTTTATCCAGGCTACCTGGTTTTAGGGTGGGCAGTACTCCCACACTTAATCCTAATACCCTTAATCCTAGCGTCACATCCTTGATCCCAGCAGAACCATGCCAAACTGATCAGTGGATTAATTTAGTAATCACACACTCTAGATCCAGCTGTCTCTTACCACATGAGGCTTTGGGGGGGACATCTAGACACAAACCATAGCAAACACTCATCCCATCATTTTTGCCACTTTCTAAAGTAGCAGTCGCCACTCTTTTATGAGTGTCTTTAGTTACACTGTCCTGGCTGCCATGATGTACTGAGTTGACTGTAAACATTTATTTACTTACTTTCATTTGCCCCATCTTCCCCTTCTAGGTATCTTCCCAAAAGACTTAAAGACATCATGCTCAGTGATATATGTGTACCCATGTACATAGCAGCCAAATTCATAATAGCTAAATTTTGGAAGTAACCTACATGTCATTCAACAGATGAATGGATAAAGAAAATGTAGTATTTATACACAGTGGAGTACTACTTTGACATAAAGAAGATAAACTTGAATGATTTGTAGGAAAATGGTTTCACCTTGAGACTATAATGTTAAGTGAAGTAACTCAGACCTACAAGCTTAAATGTTACATGGTTTCTCTTATATTAAAGCCTGGTAGATAGATAGATAGATAGATAGATAGATAGATAGATAGATAGATAGATAGGCAATAAAAAATTTATTTTTTTATTCAGTTCCTTTTTACCTTGCGGAAGAGACAGAAGTTGTACGGAGTTATGTCTAGTGAATGAAGTGGGTGAGGACACACAGTAATGTTTTTACAAGCTTTGTTTCCATTTGATAGCACTTGGCAGCAATGTTCACTGTATTTTTCAACATACCTTTAAAGAGATATCTGAAAGATGGACTATTTAATTCTTATGGCGGTATGAGATTATGACACATGGACAGTTATGTGCAGTAGTTTTTATTGGAGAAATCTTTTTAGTTATCATCTTTTACTCCTTGTTATGGTTTATATCTGGATGTCCTCTCAAAGCCTCATGCCCTCCCAGGTGGGGCTTTGTGGAGGTGATTGGATCACGGGGGCATGATACTTATCAGTGGATTAGTCCACTGATGGTTTTATAGCTAAATGCGATTTGGGAGGTGAAGCCTGGTCAGAAGAGGTGGGTCACTGGGCATAGTTTAGAAGTCTGTCTGCAACCCTTCTCCTTTGGTCCTTCTCTCTGCTTCCCACTAGCATGCCACAAGCTTTATCTCCTGTACCATGCCCCAGGGCCGTGCCAGTCTGCCTTGGAGTCAGCCCACAGTGAACAGAAACCCCTGCAAACCGTGAGCCAAAATAAACTTTTCCTCTGTTACATTGTTGGTGTTGGGCATTGTGTGGGAGCAACTAGAAAGTAACAAAGACGCTCCTTTTGTACCAAAGTTCTTTTTAACTGAAAATTTAGAATTGTGTTACTTTGAAATTTATTTCCATATCTCCTACTACTATATTTCTTCAGAAAACTATTACTAAAGTATTATTTTAAAGTAATTCACTTCATAAGTATTTCTCTTTATAGTAGTCACTCATTAAATTGTAACAATAGCTAAGAATAGAT